>CAKLIZ010005084.1:0-12325 GCA_922035795.1 Oreochromis mossambicus | reverse complement strand
TCCAGCAGAGCTGTCGTCCTCCTCACAGCTCAGAGACACAAAGTCTCTAAAAAAGAACTGAGAGCTGCTGGGACTCACAGTCAGACCAGCTGTGAGAGAAATTATTACAACAAAGCCAAACATGAGGAATAACTTTGTCACAAAGAAAACATACATTTGTTGAAAAGCAAGAGAATCTTTGTTGGTGTATTTAAGGTGCAGGCAGAAGATGATCCAGGTGTGTAACTCGTGTAAAGCTTTGGAGGTGCTAGTAGGTAAATTTTGTTATGTTGCAGCTCCTCAGTTCGTCTTCAGTCTGAAAAGTGCAAATTTAGCTTTTCCCTCTTTTTCTTTTTTGTCTAAAATTTGCATGATGTGTCTCTGCGTATATATGACCACATATGGCCCTAAAGGCCCAGCTGTAACATAAATATCTGCTGGCTGATGCTGATTGTGTGTTACAGCACCAAGAAAACCTTGTTAAACAGTGCACATGCTTGTTATCATCCACTCCTAAATCCTCTTATTTTAACATTATATCACTTTACATTTAACCACCCCTTCTACTGATGTTAAAAGAATAAACGGATATTTAGAGACTATGGTACTAATGCCTTCACATTTATTTTTTAAAATCCGTTGTTATTGAATCAGGACTTTTTTTTTTTAAACAATCATCACAATTTTATAGGCTCGTTTAATTTCTCACAGACACAGTAAACCTAATCTGTCTCCATTGTTGTGCTACTTCTTGGTACTTGGGACTCAGTTACACTTGTAGGCCTGTTTTACGGTCTTTTATTTGTCATTTTAAAAAACGTTTCCTCACCGTGGTTTGTTGCCCAGCTGAGCAGCGACATCAGGACTGAAAGGAAAGCCCAAGAGATAAAGACTCAATAGATTTTCATGTGTTTTTGGTTTAAATGCTAAATATCCACTACTTGACCTGTGGGGCAGTGACCTAAAGTGTCAGACTGATAAACAGGATGTGCTCTGTAGGGGGAGGTGAGGATGTAGCTTAACACCGCCATAGTTTACCTGCACCGTCGACCACTAAATTTGAGTTTTTAACTCATTTAGTGACGTGAAACTGTGAAGCTGTTAAAATTTCATCTTAAACACACACACACACACACACACAAACAGCTGGATTACAGCACGAGGCATCCACCTGTACTTCCTTTTATACTGTGTAACCACATTTACTGTTACACCATTTTTCCTTTTGTTATTAACACAGGTTTTAAGCCTTAAATAAAAGTGACTACCTGTGGCTCCAACCCACTGCCACTCTCAACCAGAATACCTTAAATATACATATTACATACTGAGATTTTCAAAAGAGCATGTGGTACTTACAGAGCAGCCACAGAAGAGGTGTTTGTCCCATCGTGTCACACAGATCTGAGACCTTTTTGTTCCACTGCAGCCCTTGAACCCTCCTCCTTCCTCTCAGTAAAGTTTGGGGGCTCTGTGGTTTCTCTGCAGCACTTCTAGGAAAATGAAGAAAAAAAAAGTATCTAAAATGTGAATCGGGAGGTGCATTAAAGTGACAAGTACAAACTGAAAGAATGAAAATATCAGTAGGGTGTTTATTTCATTGTATTAATTTTTTTTTCTGTAATCCCACAAAAAGAAAAAGGCTCAGTATTAACTTGGGTTTTACGACACAGTAAAAGTGAGAAGTAAGCAGAAAGAAATGTACGTTGACTGTGTTAATGAGTACCTGGGTGACAGTGGCACAAGGTTTGTTCATGTTTCCTTTAATGTAATAAGTCATGTGGAATCAGAATGTTATTGAACAGAGTTTATGTGAAATTGTAAGCTATAGTGAATCAGGTGAACTCTAGTAGTGTCATAACAGTACTTTTCCAGTGAAAGGACTTGCAGCCTCATTTGATGTGTTATGTGGGAGATATATAACAGCTATGAGAGCCTGTGATATGTGAGTAAATGTGATGTGCATGTTATAGTTTATGTGTGTGCATGAGAATTGTGCGTTACTTTAATATTTTTATTTTATGGTGGTACTGTAGAGGTAAACAGTTTCTACACCAGAGCTCTCGATTCTCATTCCTAGTTTATTCTTCATCACCACACAACTGCTCCAAAACATAGCAACACACTTCTGTGGTGAAAGTGAAGCCCTCTAGTGGACCACCACAGTAATTTATATATTTATATATTTCTGTTTTCACCGAAAAGTTCCAATGAACCACATCTTTAGTAAAGTTTCTGTGATGCATCAGTTAAGGAGACCACCATTCAGCCTGGGATGTGACAGTTATCAATCGATATCCTTTCTTTTTCCAGCTCATTTTCGTTACACAAGAATAGCTTTGCAATTAAATCCCTGCATGCGCACAGTAAAAAAACAACACACATTCTACAGGCGTGAGAACTGGAGTTATATAAAGCACGCAAAACGTCCTTATTTTATGTTTTTCAATCGCAGGTTGCTACTTTTAAAGCCTCCGAGAGGGGCATATATGCGGCAGTCTCGACTGCTTGCACTATGATTGTAAGCCCAACGAGGGACATCCATAGACATGTGTCAGAAAGCAAACTGGGGTTTTGCATGTCAAGGATATTTGGCATGCAGACTGGTATCGAACTGACAGTAAGTGACCCGCTCTACTACCTGAGCTACAGCCACTTCCTGACCGCTTGTCACGCAGTGATTTTCCTTTATTTACAGTTTTTCTCAGTCGCCTTGGTGCTTTTCTCAGATCAAAATGAAAATTCTCAGAAACTGTCATGATCCTGGGTCATTTTGACCCAGCGTTTTGTGTTTCCTTGAAGTTCCTTTTGTGCCTTGTGGTATTCTGATTTTGTATTAGTTTAGGGTTGAACCTGAAGTTGGTGCTTTATCAGCCCTACCTGTGTCTGTCCTCTGTGCTCGGTCCTTGAGTTTTGTGTTGTAAAACAGTCTGTGTGTTTCCTGTTTTACTTTGAAGGCTCGTGTTCTGGATTTCCTTTTCTGTTCTGAAGGTCTGTGTCTGTTATCGTGTTCAGCTTGTGTCCTCAGGTCGTCTTGTGTATTAGAATCAGCTGTGCTCCCACCTGTATGTCATTACCTGGTCTCCTTGTTTGTGGGTGTGTGTATATATAGTGGGTGTCAGTCTGTGCCTGTTGTCGGCTCGTCTGCGTATCTCTGCATTTGTCTGTGTATCTCTGTGTAGTCTGCGTTCTTCTGTGTACCTCTGCGGCTCTCTGCATTCTCCGTTTCGTATTACTTCAGGTTTGCTCTTTAGTTTATCCCAGTTTAGGTCTGCTTCAGTAACTGCTCATACTTTATTGCCCGTTTTTGTCACCCTGCCACTGTGTAAATAAACTCACTCATATCATCAGTCGGCTGCCTGCATTTTGGGTCCTCCTTCCTTTCCTCAACACGACTGCTGCCCCAGCCGTGACAGAAACATTAGTGCAACCTCTACATCATTTAGTCATTTGTGCACATCATAGTAGCAATTTCTCCTTCCTCTGAACAAATTGCAAATGCTCTTGGACATGTATCAGGTGCTTTCATACAATTCTCTGCCATCGACAACATTATCATTTGCTTATGTCATGTCAGTCAAAATGAACTGTACTTTTGGATGCTAAATAGTCGTTCCCAATAAAACTAATAGTCTTTATTTCATTGCTTGAGTCATTACATACAAAATTGGTGAATTAATTTTCAAATGCTGTCAAGAAAATTTTATACTTTTTTTCATTATTTTTTCCTGTCCCCAAAATTGAACAATTTCTCTCATGCCATAGTCCCTGAGAATGAGAGGGGTGGAGGTCAACTCAACAAATACGTTGTTGTGTGGGATAATGTCACTTTTCACTACTCACATCTGGTCAGACAGTGGTTTGCAGCACATGACAGAAAGCCTGTTGAATATCTCCCTCCCTACTCCCCATTCCTTAATCTGATAGAAGGGTTTTTGTCTGCCTGGAGGTGGAAGACTTATGACCGGCATTCACATGCACAAATGGCCCTGCTAGCAGCCATGGATGCAGCATGTGACGACATCACAGAGTCATGCAGAGGGTGGATTCGCCACTCCAGGAGATACTTTCCTCACTGCATTGCAAGGGATGATATCCGTTGATGTAGATGAAAACATGTGGCCAGACAGACAGGAACGTCTGAATGTGCCAGAATGATTTACGTATGTTCAGTTACAATATATACTGTTATATTGTTCACATTTGTGCACAGCTCTACCAAAAGGGTGTTTCTCATGTTTATTCTAAATACGTGACTGTAGAGTATTTTTCTTTTGCACAATTTTGTAGAATTACAAACAGCCTACACCGTAAAAATGTGAAACATATGTATTCAGTGTCTTGAACTCACTTACTTCCATAACTACAGGAATGTCTAACTTTACTGTAAATGGCTGTGCAAAAAGTGTATAGTGCTGTGACCTTTTTTTTTTGTTGCATTGGAAGACACTGAGAGAATACTGTAAACTGTCATAATGAAAACATGACAAAACTATTTGATTATCTTGTTCATAAAGATGGTGTCAAGACTTCTCATTTTGATGACACTGGCAGTTTCATTGACATGAATACTTGCTTTTGATGGATGGATTATTGATTTTGAGCAAGTGACCTGCTTTTGCAGGTTATCCACTAGGTTTTGCAGTTTGCACTAATTGTTTTGAGAAATACACAAACTGCTGTGCAAATGTTACTAGTGACGTGAGAAAAGCACCAAAGCGACTGAGAAAAACTGTAAAAGAACCGGCGGATCTTTAAATCTCAGATCTCTGTGCTGATCAAAACAGTAGGATAAAAAGGCAGTCTTTTGGAGGAATGTAGAAGTTCCCGTCGGGGATCAGTCTTTTTCTTTCCTCTGCAGAGTTTCTTATTTGGGCAATGAGGTGCTGGCCTGGCCTGGCCACAGAGCTTGGAGCAGCGACCGAAACCACATAGTTGTCTTCCATGTTCCATCTTTTACCTGGAACCCAAAAGAGAGAGAGAGAGAGAGAGAGAGAGAGAGAGAGAGAGAGAGAGAGAGGGGTGTGTGTGTGTGTTGAAAGCGAGCGGCAAAATAAAAAAAGGTGGTGGATATTTTGTTATAAATTGATATAAGAAGTATATAAAAGAGAACGGTCTTTTTCGTTGTATTGTTTATAATCTTCATAGAGCCCTTTCGCATGACTCTCTGATAATGTCTGCTAACTGGAAGAGGATTCAAATGACGCGCCAAGTGGCGTCTTTTCTGTGAGCAAAGCAGCGTAGCACCGCACGTGCAACGTCTTGTTTTTATATTGCGGAAACAGAATATAAACGTCGTTTCCGTAAATGAAATTCTTCATGACTAAAGCTGAGAAACATCTGGTAGACATCTGCCCACATGCAGAAGCAGCTCCGTTTTCCATTTACTGATATGTGTTAAGAACAGCATATATGTGACGTTTCTATGAATAAGGTCTCTACATAAAAACATCTCTGCACCTGAAATGTAATAACCATACACTGATCGTCCAGTAAATGAAGCTCACCAAGCTTACACTGAGTCAGTGTGTTTAATCTATGGTCCTTAATAATACTGGTTGTGGTATTTTGTTGAACTAACAGAGCTGCAGTGAGAAGGTAGACATAAAATAGTGCCGCATCTATTTTCATTAACAATTAATTGCTGCCAATAACTAATTATTAATTATAACTATTAAAAGCAGGCTTTGTAGCTTGATTTAAGATGGTCTTAATTTTGACCTACAATTATTCCAGCCTTCACTAAACACTTCAGGGGGGATGAACAGTCAAAACGGCAGTATTGTTCAAGTTAAAAAAAATAATAATAATAACTGACATGTCACGCTTAGGGCTACGTGGCTGAGTTCCTGTTCAAAAACAACAACCCCGCCTCTACCAGCACCAAAACAAACGGCTTGCCCAGCTCGATCGTCGTTTATTTTCTTGCAGAAATGTCGTTTTTTGTGGTTTTCCTCTCCTTTGCATTATTTGTGACTTCTGCATTAGAAGGTACGTTTCATATTATTAGCGGTAAGATAAACTGGCAGGCACAATGTACATAGCAGTGCAGCAGCTGGTGCATTTGTTTTGACAGCACAGATGGAGTAAAATGTAAGCTTAGAGTTTAGAAAGTATTTTTTAAAATATTTGTCATGAATTGTTGGTGGGTAAAGTCATCACTAACATGGTGAAAAATTGCACTTTGCACTCTGCAGGGAAAGTAAGACTCGTATGCACAGAATGAAAGCGAAACTTTACAGGTTAATCGTTGGTTTCTGCAGGGGCGTCGCAGCAGGGACATGTTGTACTCTTCTCTCTCGTCACTCCTCCCAGATAACAAAGACATTCACAAAGTGTGTGTGTTTGTTAGTAAATCTTGTGTGACGTTTTCTGGTCATTTTGCTTCATGTTTGGTTATAACGAGTTATTTGAGCTCACTCACACAGAGACAGAGAATCTGGCACTACATAAAAATAATTCAATCGAATCAGTTTTGTTGCTGATCTTTTGCGTGTCCAAAACACTAATAACCATCAATACCCCACCCCCATACTATTCATTACATGGAAAACAATACCGTTTTTGTGGGGTTAATAATAAACAATTATTAATTCTTATGTTAAGGCTCAAAATTAATGTTTGATCGTTTTGATATTTCCTCAAGTTAAGTGAATTATTATTTAACAAAAATAGCTGAAAACTATTGTTGCATGAGGATTTTATGGCTGATTTTTTGCTTGTACGTTTTTGGCCTCAAAGGTGTCAAAAGGGTGCAAAATACATCAGTTCATATATTGATAACATGTAAGAGTAAAAGACACTGGATTTCAAAAATTTTACTAAAGTTTGGAATAAAAGTACAAAACTACCAGAAGAGGGCATAAGGGCTAAAATGTTGTTTAATGAATGAATGAATAAATATAAGATGTCCAAGATGGACAGTATAGCACATTATCAATATTTGCTTTCTTTTTCTTTTCTCTTTGTGTTTAGATCACACAGAGGTCAAAGTGAGGTCTGGGCAAAATGTCACTCTCCAGTGTCAGGGTCCCAGAGGTTTAAATATCACCCTGTTAGAGTGGAGCAAACCTGAGTTCAACTCAGAGAGTTATGTGTTCTTCTTCCAAAACCATCGTTTGTATGAAAACTACCAGCATGAATCCTATAAAGGCCGAGTGGCGCTGAAAGATCGATCGATGAAAGATGGAGATGTTTCTGTGATTCTGAGGAACGTCAACATCAACGATACAGGAACATACAGCTGTGAGATTACAACCAGGATGAAGGGAAGAGTGGTTCATGAGGTTGTGCACTCCATCAACCTCAAAGTCACAGACTCAGGTGGGTTTGTAGAGGTTCAACTTACAGCTTTTAGAGCACAGCTGTTTATGGAAGGGTTTCACTTCTTTTATTTTGAAAGGTGTTTTACTTGATACACATGCAGCAGTTGGAAAGCGAATAAAAGTAAAAGTAAGAGTCTTTGCACTCAATGTGAGCTAATACTGAAGTTTTTTCTTCCCCTTCCCGTTAGTGGCATAAAATGGTGTGAAACATGATCACATGGATGTTCTCCAGTGATTGTATCTGCAGTCACTTGATCAGTAATCATTAGTTATTGCTTCATATTATCCAGATCACTGCCAGCAGCTGTGACATCATGTCTACTGACTGTTAGATATGTTTTAAAATTTAAAACAAGAAATATTGTCAGTACAATCAGCAGAGTTCTCACAGGTGTTTCTTTCCTGCTTGTTTCACAGATGAAAACATCAAGGGTGGAGAAGAAGAGGATGGAAAAAACATGAATAAGACTCTTCTAGTTTTATTTGGTGTGTCAGTTACGTTTGCAGTTATGATATGTGTTGTAATTCTAATTATAGTAATCCCCCGCAGAACACAAAAGGAAAACTCACACACAAATTACACAAGTGTCAATTTGCAAACAAATTTTTGCCAGCTGATGAGAAAACTTTGCTCAGTTTCTACTTAAATGATTGTGGCTTTTGCTGTTCCATAAAGTTGTAAATATTTGAAAAAGGTTGTGCGGCTTTGCACTTTCCTGAACCTTTAATCACAGCTAAGGCTTAAAACACCCTGTGAGCAAGCTGATTATCAAAGGTGTTGTGCACAGCAGTGTAACATCACAACCTCAGGACACATCCAGGAAGCCGATTTTACCATCCATCATTAGAACTCATGCTAGTGCTCCGTTTTAGATGGGTAGGTGATGCAGCATGGTGTAGTACATTCCCTTTGCAGCATAAACACTGTGTTGGTGTGTCGTTCAGTAGCGACATCTGCTGGATTTAAAATAATCAGATAAAGAGTGAGGAGAGCCACTGAACTAGAATTATTCATTCCAACATCTAGACACCAAATGAGTGATGAATGGTCCTGTTTACATAACCAGCTCATCATAAAGTACTGAATCGAAGAGAATTTTATATATTCCAGTTAATTTGATTATAACAAACTAACATGATTGAATAACACAGCATGTCAAATGTAGAATTTACAAAAATAAAAACCAAACAAAATAAAAAAAATAGCTGAAAATACAGTGAAAGTTTGTTTAGGACACATAAGTGCTTGTGACAGAGGAGTGCCTGTGTACTTGTAGTTGAGGGGAGCTGACTCTTTTATCTTAAAATAAAATTAATAATTTTAATTTATTTTTTAAAAAAACAACTAATTTTTAAAAATTAAAAAAATTAATCAGAAATTAATTTGACAACTGAGTCAAAGTGGAAACAGGAAAGGAGACACACTGAACTTGTTTGGCGTTATGAGATCAAAATGATCCCTGACTGGAGAATTTAATTTTTCTTAAAAGTGTTCTATCATACAGTAAATGATACACAAGCCACACAAACAGCTCCAAAGACATTATCTCCCCCTTAGCACGAATACAAATGAGTCGAAAGTTGCGCTTCTCAATTTTGTACCTCACACAGTGCAGCTGTATTGGTCACGTGATTTATTTTCTCCTATAGTATTACACGCACACATGTGGGGTTTCAATGGGGTTTGTGATTGATGCAAGTGCCATTGATTTGTATTTTAGTGATTTACTGTCAGCAGTTTGGTGCAGAGCATGGGGTTGCTCTGAGAACAGGGAGCAGGTGGGGGGCTGCTCTTCACCCAAGTAAGCATGTTCAAGCTTGTAGTAGGTAAACAGGACAGTGACGATCACGTTGTTCATCAGTCCCCCCCCCCCACCACCTTTATGTAAAGCAGATCCTTTGTGCGGTACTTTTTGTTTATATGAATTGTTATAAATAGCAATAGAATCACTGTTAACATGTAAAACTGATTCCCACTTCATTATATTTTTATTTTGTGCCTTTAAGCACATTCTGTTTAACTTTGGATCTGTTGCAGCCAGTCAGCTGCTTTCTGTATGTTTTTTTTTTCTTTTTTTAAAAAAATTCCTTGTTTTCTGGTGTTGGTGGACCACAATCTCAGTGAAAACAGTTCTTGATGCCAAGCAAACCATCCAGAAGTATGTGTGTGTATATGTATATATATATATGTGTGTGTGTGTGTGTGTGTGTGTGTGTGTGTGTGTGTGTGTGTGTGTGAGAGAGCGAGAGAGGGAGAGAGTGAGTCTATATTTTTATATACTATACTTTTATATATTTTCTTTTCTTTTCATCTGTCACAGATCTTATGACATAAGATTCCAAACATATTGTTGTTACACTTTCATGCAGCTGTTTTTCTTAGATTCATATTGTACATTTTACATATAACAGTGAACTAACTTCATTTTTACTTTTCCTTGTTTATTGTCACTGTTGTGTGTGTGTGTGTGTGTCTGTGTGTGTGTTTGTGTGTAAATTGCTGCACTCTCTGATAGTATAAAATAGTTCAAATTAAAACTGTTCCTGCAGTCATTTTGCTTTCTGTTCATTTATTTTAACTGTATGTGTCGAAGTTGTTTACAACATCTAATTTCATCATAGAAATTCAACTGACTCCATAATACATCGCATCTAAAATACAAAAGGGTTTGTCTGGTGGTTTTAATGCAAGGGTTTTATTTATTTATTTGTATGATGGTCAGATGAATCACCACATTTAAGAAAAAGGAAATAGAAAGTGTTAAGAAATATTTCCTTTAAAAATGACTGAAGTGTTCCCATATTTCCACTTTTTGACCTGTAACAGGAACAACATAGCTTGTTTAAATTAGGACAAAGCAAAAATAGTCATCACTGGCAGAGAATTTAAAATACTCTATTAAGTTTACTTTCTAATATTTCTTAGATTAAATGTGTTTTTTCCCTTTATTTTATTTTATTTTATTTTATTTATAGAGCTAATAAATGTATTTTGCCTAAGACAAACAGAAATAAATGAAAGCAACACACTCTCTGTGGTCAGTGAGCTCTAACGCTGCTGAATGATGTTTTTCTGCTTCTGTTAGCGGCTAAAAATGCTGTGAAACAACAAAACATGATAGATGAGTGATGCTTTCTACAAGTTATTAACCAAGTGGCTGCAGGTATAATCATTAGTTATTGGTCTGACATCCAGGTCATTGCCAGCAGATATTCAGAAAAACAAACGATATAACTGACACTCCTTCTAAGGTGAAAAACAGAAACTGGAACCAGTACATATGTAAGGTTCATAAGACTTTTGGAAGTCTTTTCAAAGTAACCACAGAATCAGTATTAAGATTTGAAACTGTTAACATAAGCTATATCAAAAATGTAAACAAAATATGGGCAGGTGTATAAGCATAAAATGGGGGAACGGAAGCAGATTTGCAAAGTAAATAAAATAAATAATAAAAAAATAAATTTGACAAAGAAATTGACTCTTTATTAACCTCTTTAGCTCTATAGTTTTATTTCTATTTGTGTTTCTGTTTATGTATTTATGCTTTTGATCCAGCTGGAGCCAATCACCTGGAAGTGTCCTGTCTACTTCCTGGATTGGATTAAGAGAAATATCATCATTTGCAAAGAGTGGGAAGGACTTATCTCTAAATGTGGATTAGTAATAAAAAAACAATCATTCCCTTCACTACATTAGGTTGTAAGATTTGAAAGTGGTTGATATCTTGTTTGGGTTTTTTGCACTTACCTTGACATAATTATGTGATTTAAAAACTGTTCATCACTCTATAGCATTGTTGTATTCATTTATTTATTTATTTTTGTTCACTGAGCATGTATACGGTAATGTAATCGAATTTCACCGTTCACCAATTCTCCATATGAAATTCAGGCCAGTTTGAAAGAGCAGATGGTGTTTTCTCTCTCCAGAACTTTGAGGTCCAAGGTGAGATTGCAGAGGGCTCAGTGTAAGCAGTCAGTTAGGGGCTTAAAGGGAAAGCTCTGAAAAAAAGTCCAGAGGTGCTTGAGAACATAATTGTGAAAGTGAAATAGACTAAATGTTTAGGCAATGTTTCTGACATCTTTCTCAGAACTTTTTGATCACACAATAACAAGTGCATAGAGACGTGGCACTCAGAAAATACTGAATTCAAATCTATGGGAGACTTTAGAGACGATAAAGATGGTGGTAGATGATCAAGGAAGAAATAAGCTTTGTAAATTTTGCAGCAGTTAGCAAACTTTTAAAACACTAGATATCCTGTTTGACTGCTGACTGCATTTTGTAAAACAACAACAACAAAAACATCCATAAATGTCTGTTATCATCTGTACTTTTTTAATACAAGTTGTTTTTCTTTCTAACAATTTTATTATATATTTATTTGTGTGTGTGTTTTCGTTTTTTATTTTCTTTTGTTTATTTTTGTCATTACAAAGTCAAAGCAAAAGTGGGAACTCTGCAGCTTATTTGATTCATGTGAACTTTGCTTGCAAAATAAAAACAGCTGACTGCCCACATGGTTGCTGTTTTGTTTCATCAGAACCCACGAGGACAGCTAATGAGCAGGACAAGTAAACAAATAAGCCTTTGCTGAAGCTTGCAGATTAACACTTCCTTACTTGTACAGAAAGCATCAGGGCAAAGGCAAAACATTTGATTGGGCTGCCGCCAGATTAGAGTGGTCCGGCTCAAAGAGGGATCTCCACATTACACAGCGTTACCTAGTGTTACGTTAAAGTGGACAGATTATAAGATATTGTAAGAGATCCCCCCCCCCCCAAAAAAAAACACCTCATAGTTGTTGAGCCTGTGTTTCATTGTTTCATGCTTCATTTATTGCAACAGTTGCATGAGTTTAATAACAGTCTGAATTTCTGTGTTCTTCCCCCGAACTTTAAAATATGAGCAAAATGAAACAACCCATAAAGTGTCAAGTGATAGTGGAGGTGTGGCTGTGATACTGAGGAAAAAGGAGTTTGAGTGGGGGTGTAGGAGGTTAGTGGTTAGTTCAATA
>CAKLIZ010005083.1:0-12326 GCA_922035795.1 Oreochromis mossambicus | reverse complement strand
GGTCCTGGTCTTCAGGCCAGTCTGAGCCGTTCTGATACACGTGGACCTTCTTGGAGCTTTTGACCCACTCCACCTTTGTGTCTCTGGGCAGGTGAATTGTAGTTTTGCAGGGCAGCTGGACAGACTTCACCTCTGAATCCACCTCCACCTGTGGGACTGTGAGGCAGAGGAGGATGAAGAGTTTGTGTAAGAGGAGCAGGATGAGGAGAAATATAGAAAATACATGGAAAAATAAAATGCATGGGCACTGATTTATGCACAGCTGTCTGAAGCTCCGCCACAGCGTTTCATCAGGCGAAAGTCTGGACCACTGAAACACCTTCATTATTTTGTTTTTCAACCAGTTTGTTGGACATACAGAATTATTATACTTATAACTGTGAGATACAACCACTTAAACTGCCACTTTAAGCCAAAGGTCAGACTGCTGAGATCAGAGATCATCAGATCATTTCTTTATAAAAGCTTGAACAGCTAGCTATAGATGATTTTCTCTCTATTATTTCAGGTCTTTGCCTAATAACATAAACCGCAATGAGGCCACTGCTTGTATTTGTTGCCATATAAATAGAACTGAATAGAGTTTTATATTCTTTTCATAGCTTTAATTGTAAAACCCTTCAGCCATTAAAATATAAAAAATTAAAGTCAAGTTTGAAAATGTAAAATAAATGGATAAAACTTTGCAGTCAGTTTGACCTTTAGAACATTTTATTATCAATATGACTTATTCTTTTAATTCCCCATTGACTCCACTTTGAGAGTCACCACCATCTCCAAGCAGCTTATCAGAGACATTACATTCATGCAAATTAATTACATGCTGATTGGTCAAATGTTTGTTTTACAGATCCGCACACCAAAACACATCCCCCTCCTAATGAGGACACACACATCTTTCTCTTAGTATTTAGGTATGAACACAAATCAGAGATGGAAACCAGCACAGAGACTTCAAAGCGGTTGTCATGGTGATTCTACTGTAGATACATGAGCAGGTAGAAACAGAGGCAGCAGCCTGACTGCTCATCAGTTTGTTACCTACTGAAGTTCAGCAGAGGCTCATTTTATCACGGTGCTGGTCTGGGGTCAGCGTTTACTCAGCTTCAACTCTGGGTTCTTGGCTAGCTTAGTGTTAGCATGCTGTCTGTCTGTGTTAACAGTGTGATGCAGTTGTTTCTGTCCTGGAGCCGCCTCCACTTTAACATCGCGCTCTCGTCCTCTTGTGATATAAAAATAAAAGTCATGTCCATATTCATGCTGGAGACTGTACCATGATTTTCCTCATACACCACTCGAAGTGAAATCAGCTGATCGTAGCGAGAGTGCAAGAACCGATAAGCAGGCAGACTAACGATTCCAGGAACTGGACTACTGGAAACTGGTTCTCTACAAGAACTGATTCCCATCTCAACCCGTGTAAGTAGTTAGAAAAAGGAAAACTAAAATCCATCGTAGATCATTGGGGAAGAAGGATAGTTTGGTGTGGGGACTTTAACTCACATAGCACTTAACGGGGGAATCAGGATGACAGCAATCAGATTATTAGAAGGAATAATTGTGGATAAGAAGTTGGTAGTATTAAATACTGGGTCAGGTACACAGGTGGATTTTGTGAGGCGGTAAGGAATCAGCAGTTGATCTTACACTGGTTTCACAATCACTGGCTGGAATTTGCTGGTATTTAAACTGCAAAAATATCTTATATTTTTGAAAGAAACCGGTAGAGTCTGATCCACACTCCAGTCTAGAGGGTGGCAGTAGTGCAACTAGAAGTTGTTTTCCAACTGCCATTAACAAAGAAGAAGAAGAAGCAACACCCTCATGGTGCCTTTCCAAAAACGGGACATCAGAAGACTACAAAAAAATGCAGTCTATACTAATATGTGAATTCCATGAGTTTAAGGTTTTCCTGTTTTCTCTTGTCCTGGGTTCAGTGTGTTTAGTTTACCTTCCCCTGCTTCATTATGTTAAGCTCAATTCCACTGCTGTCGATAAAGAGACCTTTCAAACTTTCACCCCTGGCCATGAGTATGTAAATAAAATGCCTGAGTGTTCAGTGGCTTCTACTCACAAGTGTGCCGGTATTCTGTTTTTCCAATCTGTAAACCTGAGTCAACCAGCCACCGGCCTGTGTCCTCTGTTTCTGAACATGATTACTGTAAGTCTGTGCATTCACCCAAGAGAGCAAATGCTGTGATTTCTGTTTTACTGCTCCAAAGTTTAAGTGCAGTAATGATGCGGTTTTAAGGCTAATGTTTTCAATTCTGAGTGTGTTATTTTTCCTGTTCCTGAGCTGGCCAATACTGAGCTCACTCCTTGTGTTAATGACACCACCTATGTAAAAACCATTTGGTGATCTGGGTCAAAGAGCCAATTCAGAGACTGTAAATTTTCAACTTCCTAAGATTACCTCCCCAGCCTGTGACTCCTAAGACAGATACTCCATCTGAGGCTCAATTACAGTCTGTTTCTGGTGTTCCACCTCAGGACTGTGCTACTTCCCAGTATGCAGATCTGACTTTCTTCCCTCCTGTGACCACCCCTGAACCATCTCATCTGCCAGTGTGTTCCTGCTCCCAGGGAGGTTCACACCCAGCTTCTCCCTGCACCTGAACCTGTCACCACTCACCACCTTACCTTGGGTTTCCGTATTTTTTTTATTCTCTGCTTTTGTTGTTCCTCTGCTCATCTTCCGAAGTTGTTTTGTCTCACGCTTTAATTCGTGTTTTAGTGGAGTTTATCTACTTTTCTTGCGGGAGCTCTTTACTTATGCGACCATACTGCTCTACCGTCACACTGGAAGTTCAGTTAAGTGCTGTTTTGATGACATGATCAACTCACAAAACTCAGTTAATAGAGTTCTTTTGATTGGCAGAAATTTACCCTCTTGACTCCAGCAGCAGCTGTATAAGTGTACTTAGATTTTACAGGACTACAGAGCTCTGTACTGTAAAACTCTGTAACACTGGTGAACTACAATTGCCTTTATTAACTCACCTCTGTGTCTGCTGTGGGAAATGACCACTACTGGGAGTGGTCACAGCTGCTGTGAGCGAGTGGCTGTGATTGGACTGGGATAATTGAAGCAGGTGTATTTGATTTCACTCATACTGTGGTTCACTCACAGCCCACACTGCAAACACTGCTGTGATTCTGTCTCTCTGTGCAGGTGTGTCGTATGGTCAGAGTGTAAAAGATGACTTAAAATGTTTACGATGGACACTTTGGACTGTTTGTTTTATTCATTTTTATGATCATTGTTGTGATAAATTATCTTTTAGAATTTTATTGATTGTCATCTTTTGCCCACAGCTGAGGCGGTGATCAGATCAAGAATCTGTGTGTATTACAAACTGCATTTCTTATCTCTCTCACTTAAACCTCCGTTTCCTTTTCACACTACAAAACTTCCACAACCTCCTTTCCCAGCTCCACGTAGCCATGCCTCCCCCCAGGACACTGGCACAGTAGTTTACATACATCTTAACACTTAACCCTTCCCCTGTTGATTTTGCCACAGGTCTAGTCTGAAAACACAGAATATAAAATGGCACCAAAGAATATTTCAGACATTTCACATCCAAGTGCATGACTGAGTCATTCACTGAGAAACTCTCAAACAATCAACCCCACAGAAACATAAAAAATAGAACAAATTAAAAACGAAAAACAGTAAAGTCAGTAGAGTTCAGTTTCTTGATCAATAATCAATGGTCATGACAATTTGCATATTAATGATCATAAACTGACCTACAGCCCCTTAAAGCTGTATAGTAATTGTATTTTGGATATATTTCATATTTATCAGTTAAATATTCAGTTAAATTGTATTGATGGTCAGTGGGACAAACATGCTTTTCTATATTAATCAGATTTTTATTCATGAAGGGCTTCAAAGTGCATTTTGAGGTTTCCTTTAACTGAAAATCTTTAAAATTCATTTTGGAGAATTAAAAAGCAGCAAATTCAGAGAATCATCCGTACACTGTTTTGTTTTTTTAGCATGTGCTCATAGGGGTCAAGTGATTGTTGGGGTTTTCTGCTGTCTATATTATTTTAGGGTCTTTACCTGATAATATGAAGCAACAACTGTTGTTGTGATTTGCTGCTATACAAATAAAACTGAATTGTTTCCACTGACCTCTGAACTGGAGCTCCACCCTTTTCTTCAGCAGGATTTTTCTCTCCTTGTTGTAGACGGTGCAGGTGTATTTGCCTGCTTCTCCATCTGTGGGGTCTTCCAGGGTCAGACTGAGGTCTCCAGTTTTCAGCAGGTCTTCATTCATCTTCGTTCGGTCTCTGTAAACCTGGTGCTGTTCTTCAGGCTGGTCAGAGCTGTTCTTATACACGTGGACCTTTTCAAAATTACTGTCCATCCACTCCACTTTAGCGTCTTCAGGCAGGTGAAGTGTGGTTTTGCAGGGCAGCTGAACAGACTCCACCCCTGAATCCACCTCCACCTGGGGGACTGAGAGGACAACAAAGCATAACATGAGCTGTACAGACAGCAGCAGCACTAAGAACATTTTCTTTGTCTAAAATATTCAACAGAATTAACATTTTAATGAAAAGAGGAAGTAAAATAAAAATCTTTGTCTCTCTTTTAGTTGTGCAGAGCAGCATACATGAATGATACACACAAACGAAAAATGTCAGACTGATACTGATGAATTAAAACTTTGATTTAATGAAAATGGTAAATGTCGTTGTTGTGATAGATTTTATTTATCAGGTACAAACCCCTCCTGTCGCTGTCGCATTGAAATGTAACTATTATTTGATTGCATGTTCAAAATTGGTTGTTTAATCTAGTTTCATGTTGTGTTGTTGCCACCTACTGGTGGACTTGAGAGCTGTGCCTTGTGTTGGATGCTTTTGGTGGATGTTCAGTTAAGCACATATTCAGCCAGAGACTGAGGACTCGAGCCAGAAAGAGCAGGCTGGCCATGTATAAGATGAAAATATGGACACTGTGGACTGAACGTGCTCGTGGATGTTTGGTAGACAGGTGCACACGGTATGTTTGTGTGTTTTACTTTGTGTACGTTTTATTTGTAATGTTATTTTGCTGATATAATATCTGTGTTTTCATTTCTTATTTCTCAGTAGTTTCACGGTGTTTGCTGATGAAAAGAAGATTAAAATACTGGTTAAACATCAGTTGGAGCCTGTCTCTTTATTCTACTCCAAACATCAAAAGAATAACAGGAGCAGTTATACAAACTCTGGGACAGGTGAGAAATTTTGCATCATCCAATAAAACCAAAAATCTGTGTTCTGTTAAATTATGTAAACCTTTAACTGATAAATGCATAAAGTTTTGAATTGTTTCAATAACTTTATTCTATGTAGTAAATACGCAAAAAATGTAGAATATGATGGAGCCACGCCATGATGGAGATGAGACGGCATACAGGGCAGAGAGCCCAGACATCATGGTGTCAGGGCTCATCATGGATTACAGGAGACTGCAGAGAGGAGGCCACACCCCCATCCACATTGGAGGAGCAGAGGTGGAGAGAGTCAGCTGCTTCAGATTCCTGGGCATCAACATCAGCGAGGATCTGAGCTGGTCACATCATGTTGGTGTGATCACAAAAGCAGCAAGACAGCAGCTCTTCTTCCTGCGGCGCTTGAGAAGATTCAGCATGAACCCCAGAATACTCACAAACTTCTATCGATGCACCATTGAAAGTATTCTGACTGGCTGCATCATCACCTGGTACGGCAGCTGTAATGCTCTGGACCGCAAAGGGGGTGGTGAGATCAGCACAGCGCATCACCAGGACTGAACTGCCAGCCATGCAGGATCTCTACAGGCAGCACACTGTCACTTCAACAAATGCTACTTAAATGCTCGTTGCACAACTTTGTACAACCTACAAATACTCTTGCACAAACTTGTAAATACCAACTTGTGTTGAATGTAAATACCAACAAAATTCTCTAATATTTAATACTTTTTTCCTTTTATTGTTATTATTATTATTTTATTACTACCACTGCTAATTTCTGTTATGTTCTTCTCAATATAACTGCACACTCTCTATATGCTCATGTAAAGCTGAAGAGCCAAAGAATTTCATTATGAATAAGATGTTGCTACACTGTTTATCTGTACATGACAATAAAACATGAAACTTGATAGGCTGCAGCCTCACGCGCAACCCTAAAATCAGATAAGTGTAAGAGGATGGACGGATTGTTACTGAGTCCAAAAGTAACATTTCTGCAGAGAACTTGGGTCGTTCTGCATCTACACAATATCATATTGTGAAAAGATTCAGAGAATTCAGAGACGTCTCAGTGCACAAATGATGAAGTCAGAAATCACTGTGTGATCTTGAAGCCCTCAGGCAGCACTGCCTAAGAAGCCATAGTGTCAGAAACACAGCAGGCTGAGGATTACTTCTCATTACCATCGTCAGACAGTCTGTGGCTCCCTCTAGAAATGCAGCTTGAAACTGTGTTGTGCTGTGAGGAAACATACATTGACTCAACTCAGATGGACTGCAGGACTGTGGAACTGTGTGCTGTGATCAGATGAGTCCACATTTCAGCTTGTTTTTTGGAGAGAAAAAAGTAAGTAGTGAAGTAAGTCCAGCCCCTTTTCTTTCCAAGCTCTTTGGATTTATATCAGCAAACAGTGGCGAAAGAAAGACGACAACCTCCACAGATCAAAGAGTGAGGAGAAGTGAGGCTGAGCCTATTGTCCATCGTTTTTACAAGGGCGATTTATCTATTTATTTGCCATGAGTAAGTTTGCTAATATTGTTGGTTGAAGCTAACAGAAGCAGTCAACAGGAAAATAATAACGTTGTGTTAACTTCACCCTCTTCCAGCTGTGAGCAAATGCACCCTCCTCAGAGTGCGCCCAAATGCAGCAGCGATTCATTTACTCAAACTCATAACAGAAAGAAATAACAGCAGTAGTCTATGTTCAGAAAAAACAAAAACATTTTATTTAGATAAAAAAAACCCACGATGGTGGAAACAAAGAGAAACTGGCTTCTTGTTTTCATTATAACCGTGTTTACAGGCCGTTCAGTGTTTATGTCTCACACACTCGACCAAACAACAAATAAGTTAAAAACCAAAATGTCTCTTCCACCGACCATAAAAGAAAAGTGTTTTGTGCGATTGGGCACATTTCAAATAAATAAATATATAAATGAATAATCCAAAAAGTAGCTTTATTAATACTGAAACACACAAGAAAGAAGGTAAAACGTTCCCTCTAAACAAAATGTATAAATCCTCTGACAGGAAAACGAGCATGTTCACTTTAGGTAACAGTCCATTTCTATCTGCAGCTTCTCCTCCAGTGTGCAATTTGGCAATTAGTTCATCCATGTTTGGACTTCTGTGTTTTAAATGCACAAATCAATTTGTGCATGATTACACTGCTCCACCCATCAAACAGTCAGCGCATGTGCGAATATATCACCTACCATCAGTTATTGGGCTGACGATTGTGGGTTGGAAAAGTTTTACATATCGCCCAACCTTATGTTGCAGCCATCAAATCCTAAATGTAAATATATTTACTGAACCATGATGTTTATCTGCTTAACTAAAGATTAGCTATTATTGTTGGGTCTTTGCCTCACAATATGAAGTGTCTTGAGGTAACTGTTGTTGTGATTTGGCGCGTATATATAAAACTAAATTTAATGCTTGAGGAAAAGTTGTTGTGAGCATACAGTGTGTTTTCTTTTTTTTAAAAGCACACCAACCAGAAAGTCCCTTTGTATAAAGGTGAATAGTCTTCATCATTTTTAGTTATTTTTTTTAAATAATAAAGTTGTTTGTTTTTTTACCTCTGTAGAGAAGTTTCCATAAATATATTCCAAGACCCACAATGGCAGCGACGGCCAGGACAGCCAGGATCACCGAGGCCTCAGCTGGGAAAGTGTACGGCTCTGTGAGACCAAGAACAGAACGAGGTTTACATCAACACGATTATTCTGATCCAAAAAGAGTCGTCTGTAACAGGTCTGCTGAGTGTTTCACAGGTTAAAGAATGAAGTCAGCAGGATGGATTTCTTCTAAATCAGTCAGAACGTACCTCCACCCAAACTGAAAGAGCAATGAAGACACCATCAGTCTGAATAACTCATGTTCCAGGAAACTATCAAAGTCATCTCAACATCTCAAGGCTCAGGGCTCATTTTAGCAGAAAGTGGTCAAATCCTTATTTGTCACATGTGTTATGTGTATGTACAATAAATTTTAATTTGAGATCATCCAGTTTCTGAAGTGTTGCAAAGATAAAACTACAGACTGTTGAACTGTAAAAAAAAAATTAAAATAATGGCGTTTTAAATTCAAACTCTGCTTTTACTTTTATTAAATGTTATCCTGTTTCAACAAACAGTTCCTGCTCTGCTGCTCCAATGACTGACTGACACTCTGGAAAGGACAAACAATCCTCTGCTCCATGAATGAGTCTGACCTTCAAATCATCTCCATCAGGCTGTTTCTGAGCACCATGAGTTCCCTGTCAAATAAAAACATCAGCTTTAATGTTCAGACAGACTGACCTTTGACCTGCAGCTGAACATCTGTCAGTCTGGGTTCTTCTCCCGTCACTCTGATGGTGCAGGTGTAGTTGCCGCTGTCAAAGATGTGGGGTTTCCTCAGAGTGAGGCTGAAGTCTCCAGTCTGCAGAGCGTCAGTCTTCATGGATGTTCGGTCTCTGTAACGCTGGTTTTGATCTGTCAGCTCGTCCTCTTCCTGCTGACGCTGGTGGACGGTTGGAGGATTGAGGTCGTAGCGGCTCCACACCCCTGTGGTGGGTCCAGATACAAACGGGATGTGACAGGGCAGCAGGACTGACTCCGCCCCCTCGTACACCTCCATGGTGAAGACTTGGTGGGACACTGTGAGGACACAGAGACACGTCAATCAGCTGTGTGCAGAGACGGCAAAAGTACAGACAGTCTGTACTTAAGTCAAAGTACAGATACGTGTGTTAAAAATACTCCAGTAAAACTTGAAGTACTGTTTCAACTTCTTTGCTCGAGTAAGTACAGGCTCTGAAATGTACTTGAATGTACTGAAAATGTATGAAAATGTGAAAATGAAATGTACTGAAATGTACTAGATGGTAGGCAGTGGGTATAAAAATGAAAGTAAATGAATCTAAGTGTGATTAGGTTAAATTCATCTCTGCTAACTCTGACCCTGAACAGCACAGCTGCTGTGCAGCAGTCACACACTGTTCTTTACTGTAAATAATCACAGAAAGGTGAGCTAACCTGTTTATGCTGCAGAGTCATTTCTTACTGAGGTACCTCAGTTTATTTACTGGATGCTTCACAATATGAAAAAGCAACACTTTCCATATTGTACATGTCTAATATCTGATTTCAAAAATGAAAACTTAGATGTAAGCTTTAAATTTATAGAACAGAACAGAGAAAAGAAGAGAAGAGAACACAACAGAATAGAAAAGACACAACTGAACACTATATAGATTATAGAACAAAAAAAAGAACAGAATCAAACACTAAAGAACAGAATACAATAGAGTACAATAGAAAAGAATATAATAGAACAGAACAAAATTAAATAGAATAGAATAAAATTAAATAAAACAGAATGGAACAGAACAGAATAAAATACAAATTAATAAAATACAATAGAACCAAACAAAATGGAAGAGAACAAAATAAAATAGGATAGAACTGAATAAAATAAAATGAACAGAATGTAATAAAATAGAACAGAACAGAATAGAATAGAATGTAAGAGAAGAGAATAAAGTAGAGTAGAGTAGAATAGAGAGCCATTATGATCAGTTTTGATGGCCACAGCGTCAGAACCTAATGTTAGCAGAGGGAGTTTGGATGTTGGTTTAAAGTCTCTAACGTCTGATAATCGTCTGTTTCCTGTTGCTGTCTTTGGTTTCTCTCTGTAAGTCAGACCTTTCTGTGCTGCTCACACCTGAAGCTGTTTGGACCTCCTGCTTTAGTTCTTATGAATGTGTGAGGACATTTATGAACAGTGAGGCTGAACTCAGTCTGTAGGTAAACAGCAGAGTGGAGGTTTGTCCTCTATGAAGACTGAAGATGTTCACACAGTCTTACAAGTCTTCCTTCTTCTTGTTTCTAACTCTAAATATGACCTTTGACCTATATCTACAGCAGCTTTTAGGGTGTGTTGCTGACCTTTGACCTGCAGCTCTACTTCTGTCAGTGTTCGTTCATTTCCAAATGCAGTGATGGTGCAGGTGTAGGTGCCGCTGTCAGAGATGATGGGGTTCCTCAGAGTGAGGCTGAAGTCTCCGGTCCTCAGAGAGTCCGTCTTCATGGATGTTCTTCTCCTGTAACGCTGGTTTTGGGCTCTCAGTTCATCTCCTGCTGGGTTACGCTCATGGACGATTGGAAGTCTGAGGTCATGGCGAGTCCACAACAGAGTGGGGTCGACAGGTACTGAAGTGTCCTTGCAGAGCAGCAGGACAGACTCCACCCCCTCATACACCTCCAGAGCCGAGGCATGCTGGGAAACTGAGGACAGAGAGACAGAAACATGAATCAGTTGTGTGTGAGTCTAAACCTGAACTCTGCATCAGTTCACTCAGAGGTTAGACTCCACATTTTTTGCATACAAATAAACAGATCTGGCCAATCAGATCACTGCATTTGGCAACAAACATGCTCATAGCTCAAAATGTGTACTGGTACTGAATGTCCATCCATCTATTCTCTTCCACTTATCCAGTTCAGAGTCACGGGGGAGCTGGAGTCTATCCCAGCTATCATTGGGTAGACCATGGACAGGTCAGCAGTCTCAGGGAAAAACACAGAGACAACCATTCACACCTATGGACATATTAGAATCATCCAATAGCCCAGCCACACTGACTGTGTGTCTTTAGACTGTGGGAGGAAAGCAGAGCATCTGGAGAGAACCCACACAAACATGTGGAGAACATGCAAACTCCACACAGAAAGACCTCAGCCTGATGGTGGAGTCAAACCTTGTTGCTGTGAGACAACAGTGCTAACCACTGCACCACCGTGCTGCCTGCTGAATATACAATGAGATGGAACCAGGAAAACCAGGAAATTCTCACTGTTGCTGCCTTTTCTCGAGCAATGGAAAAACCAAGAATCTCTGTTTCTTCCGTTTCTTGTTCAGAAACATCAGGATCATCATCATCGCTTCATGTCTACGCCATTGTTTACATTGTGCGTTTCTTGGATGCATTTTTTGGAAAATCACAGCATTTTCAGCTCACTATATTTCCTCATTTGTAAAATATATCAGTGGTTTGTAGATGGAGCTGTGTTAATGATGAGAACAACTACATAAAAGCATCCATGGATCATCACTGCAGCATTAAACTAGAACAAAGTAAATCCACCTTCTGCAGCAGCCTGGATTATATTTACATCTTTAGTGTTTTTACTTCTGATCCTAAGTTTCCATGAAACAGATCATTTCTACTCTCACTGCAGTTAAAGCTTTGGAGGTTTACAGTAAGATGTTTCCTGATCATCAGAGGTCTAAACAGTCCACGTCTGTCACGGCTTATATTAGGTAAAGTTTTCGTTCAAAGGTTTAATGTGACGTTTGACTCGACACTAACAGCAGTCTGTACCTGGAGTGGATGACATCTTTTTTCTGTCAGTGTCAGCTGATGACTCAATGAGATAAGTATGGAAGCCCGTTTCTGCCACTAATCCTCCTCTGACTTTATCTGTTATGGTCGATGTAAACTTTAGCAAAGAATTGCAATCAGATTGTGAGTCTGATTTAAGGGGAAAAGTGAAAAATCAAGAGACTTTTAAAATCAAAATATTCTCATAAAACAGCTGCTATTTTTTAAATTTTATCTGGAAAAACAAAAACTTATTATGAAAAATATCATAACAAGAATAATCCTGATAAAAACTGACAGATTAGATCAAATTGAAAATCAAATAAATTCAAAATCTCCTTAAAAATCCAGATGTTGTTTCGAATGCTACACCTCTGCGTCTCTTTCATTCAGCCAGAGGATGATCTTTGTATTAAGGTGGAACTTCAGTATAAATGATTATGTTCACAAACAGATGTTATTAAGCTGCCCACTTATGTACAAACATTATATTTACATAATTCTGACCCCATGAAAATCACATCTGGAACATCAAATATAAAGATTAGAGACTTTTTATCAAACCAACTGATCAGAAACATTGTTCTCAGATCCTCGACGTCGTCTCCGTCCTCTGTCTCCTTTTGGATCAATAACTCTGAACATTAACTGGAAACAGAAACCTGATGCACACATGTTACATGCACTTCTCTCCACGACCACTAGATGTCTCCAC
>CAKLIZ010005082.1:500-12331 GCA_922035795.1 Oreochromis mossambicus | reverse complement strand
CGCCTTGGTGTTCCCCCGGATAAGCTGGAGGAGGTGGCTGGGGAGAGTGAGGTCTGGGCTTCTCTGCTTAGGCTGCTGCCCCCGCGACCCGGCCTCGGATAAAGCGGATGAAGTGGGTTTAGTTTTGCTTCCCCTGTGGCGTCATGTTCATTTGTGTCTGCTGTGTTTCCCCAGGTGTTTCCACTTCCCTCATTACCCTCCTGTATATTTAAGTCCTCTGTCTTCCTCTCTTCTTTGTCATGTCACCATGTCAAGTCAGGTCAGGTCACTGAGTGTTTGCTTTCAGCAGTTCAGGTTCATGCTCATGTCATGTTTGAAATACATTATGTCAAGGTTTTACATGCACCTGTTGAGTTTTCATCTTATGTCTCGTGTCATTGTCTTCATAGTTTGTTTAGTTCAGTCCCAGTGCAGGTTTCACTTTAGTTTCACTTGTTTTACTGTTTTTATATCAGCTGTAATAATGGTTTGATCATCAGTTCATTTCTCCTGTGTTTGCTTTTGGGTCTGCTACACAAACATGCAGGGCATGACAATTCTTTTTTTTTTTCTCTTTCCTGGGACCACTGTGCTTTTGAATCTTACTTCATGGGATAGGTAGTCTAAATCTCAAAAAGCAACAAGTAAGGTTAGAGAGTGCATTAAAGGAATGCCACAGTTATTACTCATGTTTCCTGAGTAAAATATTTCTCATTTCTAACTTTTATTTTTTTTAAATATTCAAGTTTATTCAGCAAAAAATTGTGTTTTTCAATTGAGAGAATCTCCACCTCCCTTTTCAACTTTACTTCCACATACGTTGACCTACAGACACCATTCAAACTTTAAAACAAATCCAAGACATTGAGCCATTCAGCTTGTATGTCTCGTTTCAATATCTTTTATAGCTTTTCCTTCAGTTCCTGTTCAAGTTTCATGTTTTTTCCCCACATTTCAGAATTTATAGTAGGTGCCAAGGGCGTAGATTTGGTTTTGGCATTGGTGGGGACGAACCCTGCCCTGTTTCTTTTTTTTCCAGTTTTGTCTTTGCTTCTTGATTTAAAAAAAAAAGGAGAAATATACTTGCTTACATATGCTATTCTACAGGCTTTTAAACCATTTAAAAGTACAATTCATAGTTTTATATGTGAATTATATAATGTTAAATTACTATTAAACAAATGACTAAAGTATTTAAGACTTTAGTTTATTTGAGCCATATTCCATATAAATCAGGTATCATACAAAAATAAAAGTAGAGTCATGACAATAAAAGAATATGACTTTAAGGACTTAACAACATTACTTCAGTTATAGTACACCAACATCTCTTATACATTAGCACTAAGGGAACACTGAATGACCTGGTGGTTTTGTCCATAAAACTACTCATCTAAGATTACCACAAAGTAAAAGATCTCTCAGCAAAATTATGCAACATTTTAGGTACTATTGCCCCGATCAAATCAGTGAGCTGGGATTTTTTATTCTAAACATGAACTACTGTTACAGCAACAGACATGGACTACTGGTGCCCCACACAACAACTCAATGTCCACTATGTGAAGGAGCCAAACACATGCCTTCTCCTCTCGTTAACTGAGAGAAGCTGCTGGCATATTGGTTTTATATCTATACTGTCCAGTCTCTCCTGGTGGACATACAGCAGCATTGTTTAATCTCATTTGAGTCATTGTTGACCTTAGCCATGTTTTTAGTCTTCTGAGAGGACTGAAGCTTCTTTCAGCCTTAGTACATGTGTTTTATCCTCAGATTAAAATTAATAGTATGTGCTTGATGTGCCTCAACTTTGGCCCTGGCTCTTCCCCTCTGACTGCACTAGGACATATTGCCACTTGATAAAATAACACATTGATTCGTGCCATATAAAAAGTGAGACATGTCAATTCATTCTTTGTCAAATGCACACTAATGAATCAATTTACATCAGCACCCTAACAATTGTCATGATAATAAATACTAGTTAATCTATAGCACCAAATCATCAGTCAGTCACCTGTGACCTCGCCTCTTCACCTCTGAGCTACAACATGGCAGAGCTGCCTCTGTCACCTGATAAATAACAGTGAGTCATTCCAAATTCATGCAGTCACACATGTGCTTCAAATACAGTCATGAACCAACAAGTCATCATCCAATTTCACCTGTGACCTTGTATCAACATTACTCTCTGAGCTTAGTGTTGGTTCTTCTGTCACCTGACAAATAGGACATACATGACAATAAGAATAAAATGTGTAGCTGCTTCAGTGTTTCTGTCAATTTGTGCAGATCTTGACTCATCAGTAATGTTTGTAGGGTGAGTTCATTTTTAAAACAATTTGTGCAAACTGCACTGCAAGGTGGAATATTTCAAAAATAATGACTACCTCATGATATATTGTCTCAAAAATTAACCCTATGAATATGTCAGTGCCATTAGGATGAAATTATTGTGTCACCAACATTTTAACATTAGACATATAATTTTAACAGCCTCTGTAAACTAATATCCTGGCTTGCCGAAGGCTCCGTTTTCTCTGACAGTTTCAATCAAAATTAGAAATGCTACTCTGAGACTGAGATAACTAATAGTGCTGCCTGTTGTGCAGTTAGTTTCCAAAACATGTTATTCATGGTTACATACAATTTTACACTGATTTGGGCCAAAGCCAGCATAGCCTGTGACGTTATTATGATGGACACATTTTGTGAGTGAACTTGGCTTTAAGTGACTTACAGGTTTCTTTGAAAAATACTTTCTTATATCCAGGTTCTTACTTTTTGCTGCCATCCTCCTCTCCTCCTTGCAGCGCAGGATTGCCGCTGCTAAAACTAAACAGAGCTCCCTGAAAGGCACAGCCAATCACATTGGCCATACTTGTCACATGACGTAGGACTCCAGTAGAGAACGTAATTTAACTCTTTCTGCACCGCTTGGTGAGTGAGACGCTGACAGATCTTTTTTTTTTTTCTTCTTTCTATCGGGTTTGTTTTTCTTTACTGGAAGAGATCAAATTATTGGTGGGGACAATTCAATAATCACTGGATATTGGTGGGGACATGTCCCTTCCGTCCATGCCAAATCTACGCCCTTGGTAGGTGCCTATGTGACCGTATGTTGGCAGTTAAGCCCCTGTTCCATTAGTACCTACTTGGATCAACTCGGCGTGGTTTGCAGGGTTTGCCATCAGGTTATAGTACCTGCTCAGCCAGATTTCCAAGTGATCCAAACAGGTACTGAAGTGTGAAAACCATCAGACTGCATGTCACTGATTGGCTGGTCAGTAGCATCATTCGATGAGTCACTAGAGCATCTTGTTCAAGAAAATAGCATTTTTGAAAGTAGGCAATAAAGGAAAGGTTACAAAAAACAAATTTAAGTTCAGATAGTGGAACATTACACACATTGTATTGCTCAATTTGTTTTTAATTTTTTACTGGGTTTTCACTGTGCGGCCATTTGTATTTAGTTTCAGGCAGTAACACTTTACCTCTCCAGTTCTGCCCTCGTGTAGATTGTAACAGGACTACTGTTGGAAATGTTTCAATAACCTGACTTACAGTGAGCTCAAACTGCACCCATTTGACAGTCAGGGAGTTGAAGTAAAATACAGTAACACAGTATTTCTGTGCCATTAGGAAATCAACACTGAGTAAAATAGATCATTATGAAGGTCTAATTTTACATTACATATTGTGAAATATTAGGCAGTTATTTTCTTTCATTATGTATTTGTTTTACTTTAAATATATCTTCAAAGATGAAAATTAATAACAATAAAAACCAGCAACAAGGCTGGAAATGCAAAAAGAAATGCACTTTCTTACTGCAGAATATGATTTAAATTAAAAAAAAAGAGTAAAACATACCATAGTCGCTACTAATTGATATACAGACAAACATGAGTAGCTGAATTTCAACCCAAATTAACCAGAACTTCTAGTCCATGAACTAAGTTCCCTTAAGGTGGTTTTGTATGTTCTCCCACCAATATCTTGAGTGCAAGCAAAATTGTGCATTTACATATGAAAAAGCAGAACCAGTTTTGTTTTTGTTTTGTTTTTACATTTCCCTTCACAGCTTTCTCAATTAATTTAAGTCAATGATAATCAACAATTTATGTGGTATACCCCGAAAACAGTTGGATTTTTATGAGAAATTGCTTTCCAACCAGAAACGTCTCTGCACCAAAGACTCCTGAAGTGTAAGAAGGCGCTGCCCTCCAAAAATAAAGATGTGATTTATTTTTTTTAGACCTTGAGGTACAAAGCTCCAAAAGATTGCTCGGTAAGGAGCTCCTGTGGTGGAAATGTTGCTAATGCCATACAACACAAAGTATGCACAACTAACAGCATCTGCTTAGTTTTTAGCCCAAACCACTTTAACATTAAAAATACAAACAAAGGAACAACAAAAAAGCTCACAACAACAATAACAGCAAAGAAATAAAGCAAAAAACAGCAATAGCAGATACACGCCTGCACCACCTTGTTCTTTTTTTATATATATATTTTTACCCCAGAAACAAGCCAAGCATTCAGACCCAATCTGCATCTTTTACAGCTTAAAGTAAACAACATTAATCTGGAGTGACTGTTTTCGTGTCTTTCTGCAGACCTTTGCAGGAGTTTTTAACTTTCATCCGAATGTGTTCAGAAAGTCAAGGTTATCGTTTTCATTATTATCACTGCAGCATCTGATAGAGCCAGTTACACAGCCACGTCTAAGAACCTTAGAAGTGAATGATATCGTCTGCGTATTGTCCTTTTGTTCCCATTTGGATCAGTTTCTGGAAGACACAGGTAGTTTGTTAATATTCCCTGTTATTACTGACGGTCAGATATTACACATCGGGCTAACAGATCACCAACAAGTTAAAGACAAAATATCTTTTACCAAAAGCTGAGAAATGCTGAGGTTTGCACAGGATACTATCCAGACTTAGAGAATAAGACAATATTACAAATGGGATTTAACTCATGTTTGTAATCATAAAAAAAAAATATTACCTGATGTAGATAGCGACCATTTGTTATACAGAAAACCTCTTTAGTCTACACCACTACCAACAGGCTGACCAATGGTGCTTGAGGTTTTGCTTTCAAGCCAAGATTAATCATTACACCCTTAACATAAACCATTTAGTGCTTGGTCAGTCTCGAAACAGAGACAACTGATGAGACTTGCATGAATCAAAGCAAAAGCAGCAATAAAACAAATAAAGCCGAAGGGGGAAAAAAGAAGCAAATATGGTTTCTTTGTGAATAACTGTAAGCCGAGACGGTGCTTCCACATTACTAACCTTACCGCGCTGTCCCCTGGGACCTCTATGCTGGATATGAGTGGGATTCTTCCAGTGTTTCCTGGTTCATTAAGCTGCAATTTCTCTCTCTTTGTTAGATAGAAAAATGGAAGAAGCAGGACTGCAACAAAAAGCAGGGGTGTTCAAAATCAGAGGTCACAGAGTTCTTTTATGTGTGGTAGGCATCACAAGAATGAGCATAGCAGCATTATACACTAAACTGTTGTATGCAATAGTGTTTACTTCCTAATATGCAATGACCAAATTACAAGAGAAACCTGAAGCGAGATCGATCAACTGTAGACCAGACAACAAACGACGGAGGCACCAGACGAATGCAATCAAACGATGAGTTTATTAACACAGGAGAGGCAACATCTGCATATATCTTTCTCTGACAAAAATTCATCAAAAACTGGTTTTATACCATAGAACATTAACGCCCACACATACACGTCAATACAAGTCAAAAATACATTGTTGGCAGACATGAGCGCATCTTATACATTTTAATAACTATAAACAGTCATATAACTTCTCTTTTCTATAACACCTGCCTTTTAAGGTAATAAACTTCAAGCTTCAGGATCGTTAAAAGCTAATAATTGACCCTCGTCACCAATCACTAAGTAAACTGAATTGGCGCAGGTCTCAAAACGAGAGCAGAAGACACTTGGGCCTTCGCTCAGGCCTGCCACTAAATTAATAAGTGTATTGTAAGCATGCATGCAATTAACCTGCTATGTTCTCATCTTCCCTCAACATGTATCACCTGGACACTCTCACCAGTGAAGCTTAAAACCCTCTTGGATGGAACATCAACTCTAAACAAGCACAGTTATGCATTGTGTATAAAATGAACTCAACCTGTGAATAAAAGGTCAATGTAATGACAAACATATTCAATGCATTATAAACCCCATAAGAAATATTACTGATAAAATAATACTGTAGAACATGTTATTAATGCATTTATCATAAGGCAGATTATATGGTTACAATAAAAGAATCTCTGAATCCCAACAAACCCCATCTAACCCTTACAACTCAATCACAGTGAGAGACTCACAGAGCAGTAGGAGGAGGACCACAGGACACAGCATAGTCATAATTCCCATCCGAAGGACACAGAGCTGCAGGAAAAGGTGAATCAGTGCATCCACTCTTTCGACATTGACATTCACAGGGATGGACTGTCACGTGGCACTGCTGCCATTCAATGATGCTAGATTTTGTGCAGTGATCTGAAGCTGGACATCGTTGGTCTTCTCATAATCTAATAGCTGGAAAAAAAGAAAAAAAACATTTAAAAAGTTTATGAATATAAATCAGTTTTATATAGGCTTACTTTGAATTAGATGTGATCCATGCAAAATGTTTCCACCAACATAACTAAATGATAACAATGAATTGAATAAGAAGCCAGTCTCACCTTTGAGATTTACAAAAGCCCTTCATTTGTTTGGGGGTCAGTAACTATCCTGAAATTTCCATTTTCATTTCCTTTAGTAATGACAAACCTTGACATCCAGTTCGATGTGTTTATCGAATCTTTATCTTGAACAGGAATTCGAAGTAAAAGTTTTTCACTTTCATTTTCTTGCACAGTGACATTATACTACAAGAAAAAACAATAAGGGGGGGTCTTTGGTATTTGTTTAATTATGTCAGTAAAAAGTATTTTGGTGAAATAAGTAGAAAAAGGACACCAAAATCAATGAATATGACCTCAGTTATTCACCCAAATTTCATACTAATACTCAAACACTTACAGATGATTTCATGAAGGTTGGTGGATTGTCATTAATATCACTCAGAGCAATTGTTGCTGTTGATGTGGCAAACAGACCATTTGGTGCACCATTCATATCCTGGATTTTTACAGTCATCACATGATTGTCTTTTAACTTTAAAATAAATGTTACAAAGTATTATAATAAAAATATGTTGTAAAGCACTTGCATCATCTATTTCATTGCTCTGCTCACCTCTCTGTCTAGGGTGTTGGTTGTTGTTGTGATGACACCTGTTTCTGGATGAATGGTAAACATGTCTGATCCAGATACGAGTGTATATTTAATCTTCGCATGGTCGGTGCCAATTTGGTCTCTGTCAGTTGCACTCACCACTCCCACCACAGTCCCTGTATTGTAACTTATAATCATTTAGAGCAACTGCACTGAAAGTCAAATACCACAGAATCATCTATTACTGTATTTAGTCTTTCTCACCTGCACTACAGTGCTCAGGAACTGTAAAGTGTAAAGGACCTACGAACTCCGGGGCATTGTCATTGACATCGTCTACAACCAGTTTTGCTAATATCTCGTGTAGCACCACATTCGTATGCTTGTCAAAAGCACACACTACAATCTATAGAGAGAAAAAACAAATATATGACTAATGCACACAAATATAGAAAGAAGAGGCAGGAACAAGAACAAGGAACAAGAACAAGACTCCATATGTGAACTGTGCCAGTTCCAGGTTTGAATGAAAAAATAAATAAGCAAACATGCTCAGCAGAGGATCAAATATTGTGTAACTATTTGAATGATTGATAAATCACTCCTTAAAGATGACTGTGGAACATTATTGGAACTCATTACAATAATGAGTTCCAATTATTGTCCCTAAGGACCCCGCTTTGGGGTCCTTAGGGACTAGAAAAGCGCTATATAAATACAGGCCAGGTCATTTACAAATCTTCTAAATTAGTTTCATCTTCACACTCACATCATATTCTGGGAACTCCTCACGATCCACTGCTTTGAGCAAGAACAGATCCCCCGTGTCTCTGTCTATACTGAACACTCCAGTTGGATACGCATCGACTCCTTCTCCTTCAACAATATAGTACACATGATAGCTGACTGAGTTCTCTGACACTATCTACAGCAGAAACCAAATAAAATCATACATATTAAGGAAAAGAGAAACAATAAAATAAACATTTGTATAACACATAAATGTAATATTCAATTCACCCTTTCAATTAGTTCCCTTCATAACTCTCCACTAAAGATGGCAGGAAACGACAGGCCCGTCTTTTAGAGCGGTTCAGGGAGCCTTGGCCTCGTTGCTGTGAGATTCAAAAAAGTTCAGGTATGTTAGAAAAACCCCCACTGTGCCTTCTGACATGTATAAACGACTCACAATATGCAGTTGCCTTACGTGTCTTTTCAGCATTGTACTGCAGACAAGGTGAACTTCCATCTTTCTTTCCAGTCCACTCTTGTCCTGAGCATGCACAAAAAATATCCGTCCTCCTTCTGCCACTGAGACAGATGTTAAAGCTACGACTGCTCCGTTACTTTTTATTGTGAAACTCGGGTCCTTCACAGTTAACTGCACTGATTTTGCATCACAGCTGACGGTTTCAACTGAAAAGCGAGAAAGTGAAAGTTAAAAAGAGCCATAAAACACAAGACAGTCGGCTTACAACACTTTCTTTCACAGTAGGAATAAAACATATAAGCAGAGCGGCACCTTTTGCTACTTGGTATCCAGGTCAAATTATTTCAGGTACAATTACATAGAGAGATCTCTGGAGAAAGCACGACTCCACACAGGACAGGATCTGGAGGTGAAAGTGAGTTTCAAACTGACTTGTCGCGTTTAAATGTTTTAATGTTTCTGGGCATTAAAATGTTGGCTATGGCAATGAGGAATGACAGAAGTGACAGAAATGAAACACATATTGGTGATACAGGAGTGCTATAAAACCAAACTAGAAGCAGTTACCTGGGTTAGGCAGATGGTGAATATTAAAAATTTCTCCATCTTTGGAGAAAAAAACAAGACTAACTTTGTCCTGCATCCAAGTGTGGAGAGTCCAGTTAGTGTTAAACAGAGTAATAGATGACAAATGTGTCTAGTCTACTCCAGAGCTTTGTCTCCCATCTGTTCCTTCACTCCTCCATCAATGAAAAAAGACAGGTGTTTCTCAGATGGTTCTAACTGTCGCTGTTGGGTGAGTCAACAGACACACCTTGGATGATACAGCCAAGTGTGAAGCGAAGTGCCTTTGGGCTGTGCTCACTTTTGTCTACTGAGAAAGCCAAAGCCCTGAAAGTTGCATATACTGTATTTACGTTTTTTTTCCCCACCAGCAGGTGGGGACATTAGTATTTTACTCTAGGACATTAAACCAATACTAAATACTTTATTATTTCCCCTTAAAGAGTTTCAGCAGGACTATAACAGCTACAAATACACATAACTAAAGCTTGTAACATTATTTGATAAAACCATGTATCCAATCCAATCCAATCCAACTTTATTTATATAGCACTTTTAAAAACAACAAAGTTGACCAAAGTGCTTTCCAATAATAAAACAGAGATAGCAGTTAAAAACCATACATTAAGCATACAATGAAATCAATAAACAAAATAAATATATAATTGAAAAAGAAGATAAAAATAAATCAGTGTATATATTAAATATCAAAACATGAGTAGAATACACAGTAAGATATACAATGAATAAGATTAACAAAGTAAAAAGATTAAGAATGACCAACAGCTGACTAAAAACTGACTACAAACTGACTCTGATAATACTCCTAGAAAGCCTTTGAAAAAAAGTGTGTTTTTAAAAGTGATTTAAACATTTCAAGTGTTGGGGCCAACCTAATATGGAGGGGCAGTTTGTTCCATAGTTTGGGGGCCACAACAGCGAAAGCTCGGTCCCCTCGGTGTTTCAGTCTCGACATGGGGACAGCAAGGAGTGACTGGTCAGATGATCTGAGAGACCTTTGTGGAGTGTATTGGTGTAAAAGGTCTGACAGGTAAGAAGGAGCCAGGCCATTTAAGACTTTAAAAGCGAGCAATAAAATTTTAAAATGAATTCTAAAATGGACAGGCAACCAGTGTAAGGAGGCAAGAACAGGGTTAATGTGCTCATGTTTGCGTGTCAACAGGCGAGCAGCAGCATTCTGGACCATTTGCAAGCGTGATAGTGAAGCCTGATCAATACCAATATAAAGTCCATTACAATAATCAAGGCGAGTGGTCACAAATGCGTGCAAAACTCCCTCCAAGTCACAAAAAGAAATAAAAGGTTTTACTTTATTTTTTTTTTTTTTTTTTTTATTTTTTTTTTGCCTGTCCCGTTTGGTTCTTTTGCCATCAGAATTATTGTCTAAAGGCAAAGAAAGATGCCCAACGGATTTACTTTACCAAATTGACCATCCCAGCCTTGCCGTTATGGTCCATTTGATTCACCTTTTATTGTTTATTTTATTTTCATTTGCTGAATACGGGACAGACTTTACTGGGAGAAAGAAAAGGGGAGAAAGAAAGAGGGAAAGAAAAACAGCTGAGAAGAGGGACGGGGAAAAAAGGGCAAAAAACAAAAACCAACAGAGCAAGCAGACAAAAAAAAAAATACATATATCGATCACCTGGATCACCTGTTGAAAAAGAAAAAAGAAAACAAGCAGAAGAAAACGAGAGTAATAGAATAAACAACATCACAACAATATATGGGAATATGGCAGTAAATACTAAATATTAAACATCATTGTGCAGCACGTAAGATCGACAGCGCACAGTGTGCTTTGAGGTAAGAGCCAAAAAGGGTGTAGTTTGTGTGTGTGATCACCCATGTGTACACCTGTGAGCATGAGCGCGCTTGTTTTTTTTTAAAAAAGGTTCCTTCATGTAATGATCTGCTAGAGGGTGTGGGGGGCCACTGCCCCATCCTCCAGGGCATGACGCAGGTATGGAGGAGATCAAAACTCCAGACGTCCAGAGGCCCCCAGAACACAAGAGACCAAGGAAGACCAACAGAGGGGCAGCCGCGCCACTATCCCCGAAAGAGCTGAGGAGAGTCCCAGATGAGGCGTCACTCAGCAGCCGCGGAGCAGAAGCCAGTTGGGTTGCAGTGACGCGCCCGTGAGCTCCGCCGGCAGCCAGCTGTGCCTGAGTGACCGAGCCCCAGGCCGAGAGGCCGGGGGCACCCCACCTCCGAAGTGGCCCGAGCAAGCCCCAGGCTCCAGGCCCCGATAAGCAGCCGCCAAGGAGTGAGCCGGTGTGTACCTGGGCGCCCATCCCTAGACACAAAGAACCAGCAACGCACCGATGTCTGAGGGCATCTGCCACCGGCAGGGGAAGTGGTGGGGGGAGATAGGCCTCCACACCTTGGAGGGCCTGAGATGTTCCCAGAGAGGTGGCGTCTGATACCCAACCTGACATATAGACACAGACATACAGGCACACACAGATACAAACATCCATTCCCACCCTCGTGCTCTCATAAGCAATTACTCCACACTCAACCAACATGGAGACAGACATAAAGAGACGCTGTACACACAATCACACTCCCCAAGCGTACTCTAAGAACCGGGTCTAGGTACCCTTGCCCCTGGAGGGGGAAACTGCACCCAGACCCAGGTGGTGTTACCTTTTACCCTGAGGTGGGGAGAAGCAGACCGCCCCGACTCCGCAGCAGCAGGGAGGCCCCACATACCAGACCCCAGTCGGACGGCCAACTCCTCCTCCTCCTGCCCCCCCCCCCCCCCCCCCCCCCCCGGCCCCC
>CAKLIZ010005079.1:0-12347 GCA_922035795.1 Oreochromis mossambicus | reverse complement strand
TCAAACACACACTGGAACTTCTTCTTCAGTGCAGATTTAAGGTTACGGTGACAAACTGCAGCTTGAAGTTCTGAATGAGAAGAAAAATAAACACTCAATTCCAAACTGAACTGTAAAACATGTTGCTCCATCTTCCATCTTTGGAAAATGTTTATTTATCCAAAACTTTAAATCTTTAGAGAAATCCTCTTACTGCTCTGCAGACGGTCAGCCAGCTCCTCCTGCTTCATTCTCCTCAGGAAGTCCACTGTGATCTTTAAAAATGCTTCTCTGCTGCTGCTCCTCTGACTCTCTAAGCATTTTGGGTAATCTGGACTCAGAACCTTCTGGATCTTCTTCAGCTCGTTCTTCACAAAAGTGATGATGTTGTCCTCCAGCAGCTGGAACAGAATACTTTATGAATGAGCCAATCAGACTGAAATCATGGAGCCAAACATCAGATCCATGTTGGACACACCGACAATCCACTGGTCTACAAAGAGCAGCATGGAGATGACTGTGAACAGAATAGATGTAACAGTAGTTGTTGTACATGTACAGACCATAAATATGGAGTCCAGCTGTGTTTGATGCTGCTGGGCAGACTGACCACTGGGAACCTCTGAGCTCTGCTGGTCCACTCTGTGGAGGAACCATGAAGGATTAGTTCAAGCACAGGATAAAGATCCAGGAGTTTCTACTGAAATAACTTCATCTGAATCAACTTTGTCAAGTTTTAAACTCTCAGATTCTGAAAATATGGGTCATATTTAGTAACTTTATGGACGTCCTTTCAGTGGTGATGTCAGGGATGATTTTGAAAAAGCTAATTAAACTGAACCATCAGCAGATCACTGCTCCAAAACCAGAACATGATCCGAGGTCTCCCTCCACCACCAGAACACCAGCTTTACTAACGTGGTAGATCAGTGTAGTACAGATCAATAACTGATGAGTCATTTGAAATGACAAAATCACTGAGTGCTTCACATCTGAGCCTCTGATGCTTCTGTAGACATTTTGCATATTTAATGAATGTCTGACAGTTTTACATTCATTCTATGAATACAGTGGAAATGTTGTGTTATAGTCTCCATGTTTTTACCAGCATCATAAATTCTTAAGTTTACAAAATTTGATTCTTTTTTCAAAGCTGAAAAACAACAACATCTTTGCATTTTCTTATTATCTCATAACACTTGTTTAATCAGCTACCATCTCTCCTATGGACTTTTTAATGTCTACAGTCTCAGATCAACACAGCCCTGCCCTCCAGCACTATCAGCAGCAGGAGAAACCCCTCAACAGCAACATTGTACCCATCAGGTCAAACACAGGCTATGTTTGCTTTGCCTTGTTGCCACCTCACAACAGATCACTGTATGATGCGATCCCATATTAGAGTCTTGATGAATGTGTGTTGTTGTTATTCAGCCTGTTTCAATGTGCTCCTTTTTAACTTTGAGCACCCTCCCCTTTAAACCTCTCTGCACGGCCGTTTCACAGCTGAAAAACAACAACATTTATTCTCTATTGAAATCTGCATCCTCCACTCCAAAGGTCACAATCTGAAGGTAACATCTGGATTGTTCTCTGTGATTAAATCTGAGCATCAGTATGGTGGGATTTATCCACTACATCCACACCACTGTGGTTCAGTGTTGTCCTGATGGAGTAACAGCAGCCAGTATGATCCAGGCTTTAGCTGCTGGGTCTCTGTGTGACCTCTCAGACTGTTTAACAGATCAGACACAAAGAGAATCAGAGCAGCTCTTTAAAGACAAACATGAACCCACTCAGGTCACACTTTCCCCACAGATATGAGCATCACTGTCCTCAAACAGCAAATGACCAAGTCTAACATTTGGATCTTTTCTCTTTTCATTGTTTTCTTTTATCTTTCTTTTATATATTTACATGCTGTGGAGCCATTTTTGGGAGTATTTCAAGTTGCTATACATCAATACAACCATTATAGCCCAAATTTTAATAATATGTCTGCATTAAGTGCATAGTAATTACACAAATTGCAAAAAAGTGCAATAAACTACAAAAAAATTGAAAATCGTTTTTGTTTTTTTAACATATATTTCTAGTTAGACAAATTTAAGAGGCTTATCCCTCAAAACTGTAAATACAAAAAAGTTGCACAAACTAGTTTTCCACCACAGGAAATTTATTTGAAGTGTCTTCATAGTTTTACTTTTGAAATACACCAATTTTTATATACTGCAGGAAAAACGAAAATAAATATTATAGTGTAAATTTGCAAAAAAGCAGCATATGCATCAAAATAAACTATTTCCAGCAGTGCAATTTGAATTCTAAGCATCCCAGAAACGACACAGAAAGTCATAAAGTCAAAGATAACTTTTAAAAACACTAGTATAGGCTCTGAGGCCCTGACAGTAAAAAAAACTACATTTCCGCGAAAATGACGTCACTTCCGGTTTCGGGCAGGTAATGGCGGACATGCGAAAGTTCGCGCTGACGTCTATTCCAACGTAGGAAGTGTTATGAACAGCTGATCGGATCGGCAAAGCGTGTTTCTGGAATATTGTTTTTGTTGCTGCAAGCGCTTTTTATGCAGTTTTTGCAAAGGTATATGTGGAAGAAAACCGTGACCTAGGACAAGCTGATGGCATAAGATGTAAGTACAACTTCTCCAGTTTCATATGCAAAAAAAATTATTGCGCTAGCTTACGTGGTTGCAGTGATAGAGGGATTTAAAAATAGATACACAAATTGTAGCGGGGGCGCTACGCTCGGCTCTAAAGGGTTAATGAATCTTTGTAACAATCTGAGGATGTTTCAGGTCAGATTTATCCAGGAAACACAAACATGTAAAGGAGTCATCACAGCTCTCTGACCTCGTTGGTCCAGGTTCAGCACTGAAGAGTGGAGTCTTTCCTTTGGACCGGTCACTCCTCACAGACGGACAGCTGGACCCTGCAGACTGTGACCTCTGACCTCTGCAGACACAAACATGATTGAAGCAGCTGTGATCACACAGACTGCAGATAATGCAGCTGTTTCCTGTCAGTAACATCCTCTTAGATTAGAGTTCAGCTTTTTACAGGAAAACTGGACAAAACTGGCTTTTGTTACAAATTCATTTTCATTTCCTCTCAGCTCACAAACACAGAAAATCAACCAGAATCAGCACTGATTATAATGTCAGTGCAGAATTATTTCTGTTACTCAGTGAGTTCAGCTCTCTGACCTCATTGGTCCAGGTTCAGCACTGAAGTCTGGATTGGTCCCTTTGGACCGGTCACTCCTCACAGACGGACAGCTGGATCCTGCAGACTCTGCTCTGTCCTCCTCTTCCTCCATCATCATCTTCAGTCAGTCTGAGAGGTAAACCACAAACACTCAGTGAGTCACATTAACAGGAGTAACTGAGTTACAGTCGCTGACCTGAGCTTAGCGTCAGAGCTCTGCAGGTGTCTCTTGTGTAAATATTAATCATGGTGACAGTAAAGTAAATAAGGTAAAGGGGATAAAAACACTGCAGTTGAGCTGTGAAGTCATCACATTCACTGTGAGTCCGTTACCGTGAACTATGGAGCGGCAGATTTGTGCTGCTTGTGCTGGAACTAAGCTGCACACAGCTGATGTTAGCCAGGAAAACATTACACACTGACTTTAATGGAGAGACCGGAAAGACAAACACACACAGTTTGTTGTGTGAAGAAATCAAACATGAGCTGAACAAACAGTAAAGTTCCTAAAGACAAACTGTTAAAGGAGGAAACAAAGCAAACTTACAGTTTCTTCACACACCAACAACAAGCTCCACCCCACGGAGTTCAGGAAGTGAAAGTAAACTTTGAGCCTAATGCGGCGTTTGAGAACACTCGGGAGCATCGAAAGACTGTGCTGCGTTCCTTTAAACCTCGGAAGTTCCCAAATCTCTGGCAGGTCGTGATTTATTTCTGCCGGTTTTCCTGTTTGAAACACAAACATCCGACGAAAAATTTGTTCTTATTCTTCCTGCAGCGTTTGAATATTTCAGCACTAAACTGATGTTTCTTCAAAGCTCATTTCAACCTGTTGGAATCATGAATGAAAGTGCAGAGAATGTTAATCGTGTATTTGTTATGGAGGCGCGGATGTTTAGATTGTCCTGCACCTCAGGTGATTGAATGGGGGTGTGGTCATATGTTATTTACCTGATGCTGGTGTTCTCAACGCAGACATTGGATGAGTGGGTTTTTGCATGTCATTGCATGTCATAGCGCATCAAGTTCATAGATGCGCTATTTGGTTTGAATGAAAGCGAAAAGGTTTTTGTTTCTGTTTTGAAATAAATACACAAACACAAGTGGGGCTCAGTTTGGCTTATTGGAGACGAGTCACAGTTTAAACCAACTCAGCCAGCAGCAGCTTTATTTATGGATGGAAGTCGCAACACTGAGAGTGGATCACATGATGTTTAAGGTGTGTCATGTGACATGTTCAGTATTGTCACACATGTCTAGATTGTCCCTGATATCATAACTAGAAAAACATTCTTGTCATGAACTGACTGTGAAATACAGGCAGGATAGGACCTGAATGCAGACTCAAATGTGGGACGTTAACTCATAAACACAGCTTTATTTGCTGAACTGAAAAAATAATTCAAAACTAAACTCACACAGAAACACACAAAGAACAACACGAGGAATGAAGGAGAACACAACAGTGGACAGAGGGAACGGAGGGCTATACACAACACAATGATGAGGGAACAGAAAACACACATGGAACACAGCTGAGACCAAATAGACACAACAAGACCAGGGAACCAAACTGAAACACACTGAACAAGGAATGCAAGACTTTCACAATAAAACAGGAAACAAAGAAAGGAACACATGAGAGACATGACGGGCTGAGGAAACAGAATGGAAAACACACATCAACACAGAGATGGGGCAAAGCCACAACGGGAATCTAGTGATCAAGGAACTAAACAGGAAATATAAGAAATTCAAAACAGCATAACTAAGACTGTAAATGAACCAGAACATAAACCATAATACAAAATATCACCAAAACACAAGAAACTCAGTGCTGGATCAAAAGGACCAAGAACCATGTCAGTTCTTTTCTTTGCTCTTCACTGTGTCAGTGCAGACAGACTCCACATCAAACTATGACAGCATCGTCCCTGCTGCTGCTGTCAGACATTTTATTCACTCACGTCTGACAGCAGCAGCATCTGCTCCCAGATGTTTCTACTGAATGTTTTACTCATCAATGAGAGTAAAAAGCTTGCACTTACACGGTAACTACCAATAAAAATGAGTGTCCTTTACTGTCAGGGCTGCATTGATTCATCCAGTAAGTCACATGACTTGATAATTAAAATATTTGTTTGATGCTTTGCATTGAGGCGCATTGTTGAATTTGCAATCACACAATAACCTCAGATCAATAATTACAATAATAATGATAATGAGGTCAATATAAGTGATTGCTTTTGACTGAACATCACATATTATGCATCAAAGAGTAAAATCGGGTTAAGTGCATTATCAGCATCTGGAGGAGCTCCTTATCCTATTACAAAGTGTGTTCACACAGTTTGCTAGCCTCTTTCAGCATGTTAGCTGCGCTAAAAAGTTTACTGCTTACACACACTCGAATCGATCATATGACAGCCACCAGCGATGGCTGCTCTGGAAGCTGCTCTGCTAGCTGAGCTAACTCACTGTTAAAGGTTAAGGAAATGAGGTGATGCTGCTGGGAGTTACGTCACAAACTGGCAGCATGTAGTTACTCAGCATATATTTAATCCTTATTATCTGCTCCTCTCACCTCTGTTTACCACTGACAACAAGAACATTTAGCCAACAGTTTATTAGCTTTGGTAAATTATGAACAGGCATCAGCGCGGTCACCTATACTGTCCTTTAGTGCTGCAGCAGTAGGAACACCAGTTAATCTGAAATCTCTTTTTCTCTCTGAAGCACAGTGACAGCAGACTGAGTCAAAGACAGAAACCTTATTTAAACACCAAATATTCACCGGCATCACTTCCTGATCCAGGATCCAAAGAGGACGTTGCACTTACTCAGCTTCTACCTATGAACGTCTTCACTCTGCAGCTCTCTGCTGTCTGGACCAGGTCTGTGTAGAAACAGAGAAAATCCTTCTTCTCCGTCATCAGTCCTCTGTGTCTGCAGGCTGTGTCACATTTAACACTTCGCACCAGAGTCTGAAGCTCACAGGTCAAAGGTCAGCTGCTGCACTGTATATAATAATTCACTTTTAAACAGTAGCTAGCCTGACTGTGGGCGTCTCTGCAGCCATAAACAGTTTAAAAATTAAACACTGAACCATAAAAGAGTCTCAAACTGCAGCTCACAGGTCAAAGCTCAGCTGCTGCGCCCAGTAATGAGTTGAAATAAATCATTAATCATCATCTTTTCCCCCTCAGCACATTCACTTGGCCTTGGGCTGTTCTTAAAATGACTGTGCGGTCCACCACGTCTATGCTTTTCTGCCTCTTCCAGAGATAATCCCAGTGATCTTCACTTGGTCTGAAGTCTCACCTGATCTTGTGATATTGAGAGTCATCTGCCTTTAAGGCAGCTAACCACTCTGACTAGATTGTATCACATCAACTCAACAAGAACTGAGAAGTGTTAAGTTGTTAAGTTTCATGCAGATCGTATATGATTTAATTATGTTCATGTTAGAAACATATTTTTTTCAAACTCTTGTAAATGTAATAAGCATCCAGTTTCTCTGTTTTAAGTGAATGATTAAGAAGGACAAACAGAGTGTTTCTATATGGAAATAGAAACTATTTGGAAACTATTGGTCCCTGTGGGACCCCACATGTCAGGTCCTTAGAGTGTGACATAAACTGATTTGCAAATAAAAGACCTGTTGGAAAGGTATGACCGAAACCACTCCAGAGCCAGACCGGACACACCGACTATGTCCCAGAGCCTGTTAATCAGGATGGTATGGTCAACGGTATGGAAGGCAGATGTTAAGTCCAGCAAAACCATGACTGAGGATGCTCTGCAGACAGCTGACATCATAATGTCACTAGAGACCTTAATTAATGCGGTTTCTGTTGAGTGACACTTACGGAAACCCGACTGAAATTTGTCAGAGATTTCATGTTTTTCTAAAAAAGCGGCAAGTTGATATGCAACTACTTTTTCCAGAATTTTCGATAATAATGGAAGCTTAGAGATAGGCCTATAATTCTTAAGCTGAGTTGGATCCAAACTGCTCTTTTTTAATATTGGCTCAACAACAGCATGCTTACAGAACCTAGGGACCACACCTGTTAAAAGAGAGGCATTGCATATCTCTACAATAGAGGGGCCAATGGCAGAGAGAGCATTTTTAAACAGCCCAGCAGGTAGAATGTCATTTGCACAAGTGGTAATTTTCATTTTATCCACCAGGAGTGAAAGGTCATGTATGTTCATTGGGTTAAACGCTGACAGTAAATGAGGGGGAGGTGGCCCAGAGACACAAACAGATGGTATTGAAGAACCAATGCTCATACGGACATGATCAACTTTATCCACAAAGAAATTCAGAAACTCATCACTCTCAGATATAGAGGTCACGGGTACTGGGTGGACCACGGGGGAAACAATAGAGTTTATGGAGTCAAACAGTACCTTGGAATTTCTCTTGCTTGATGAAATTAACTGAGAAAAATATCCTGATCAGGCTGTTTTTATGGTTTCATGTAAGGAAACCCAAAGTTCCCTAAGGTGGAGCCTGTGAACTTCGAGTTTAGTTGCTTTCCAAAGGCGTTCTACTTTTCTACAGAATCTTTTGACCTTCCTGACGCCATCATTTATCCATGGATGAACACTTTTTGAGGCAGCAATGACAGATTTCATAGGTGCCACTGAATTTAAAATCTCCAAGCAGTGACTGTTAAAACACTGTGTAGCAGCATCAGCATCAGTGCAGCCACTGATCACATGAGGGTCCAACATATTAGAAAACTTCAAAGCAACATCCTGATTTATGAGCCGCTTATGGAACATGAGATTAGAAGGTGGTGTGTACAGAGGGAAGCTAAGACTAAAAGTAACACAGGAATGGTCACTCACTTGTATGTCCTTAACACAGACATTAGTTATGTCTAAGCCAAGGGAAAACACAAGGTCCAAGGTGTGGCCTTTAACATGGGTGGGTCCAGAGACATGCTGAATAAAATTAAAAGAGTCTGTAATGGATAGAAAGTCAGAGGCCATGCTACAGCTAAGATCATCCACGTGGAGGTTGAAATCCCCAATCATTAAAACTTTCTCCAGTTTAATAATGGAAGATAAAAAGTCCGTAAAATCTTGAATAAAAACACCAGCGGGGCCGGGAGGGTGGTAAATTAAAACACAATAAAATATATCTGAAGAACCAACCTTAAGAAGTTGTGACTCAAAGGAAGGGAAAAACTCAGAGTCCATAGTCCTGCAAGCGAAACTGTCTCGGTGAACAGTGACCAGACCACCACCACGACAGTCCAAGCGCGGGGTCCCGATGAAGCGACAGCCGACCGGGCAGAGTTCATTAAGGTGGATAAATTCATTCTCCCGCTGCCAAGATTCCGTGAGAAACATGAAGTCCAGACTATTACTGCTAAAAAAGTCATTCAGTACAAATGATTTGTTGGCTATGGAGCGAGCGTTTAGGAGAGTGATCTGAAGCCGAGGTGACAGGCTGACGTCATCAACAGCTGATTGAGGGGAATTGACAGCAGACACCTGGAAAGAGGACGTAGTCTCCTGGTACCCCTAGCTGTGGAACTGTGGTCTTGTAGAATGAAAGGCCAAGGTGAAAACATCCCGCATCTCCAGACAAGATGCAGATCCAGGTAATCGTTCTGATCGCCTGTGATGAAAAGCCGAGTAGGCGGTAACTGATCGGCCTTATCCGTGTCCTGGAGGGGAACCGGTACCAAATACCGGAGATGTTCTCTACCATGGAGCGGAGGAAATCCCCTCTGTCGGGCGCGTTTCCTTTTAGCCTGGACACCAGACCTACAGCCCCTTCTAGACGATCTCCTTAACCTTGTTTTTGCTCCTGGGTTATTGTTTGGAGCTAAGAACAGGTACCGGTAGTCGGGAGAGGGAGGAGGGCAGACAAACGGCGGAGGGAAAGCTTGGTGGTAGTCTACGAATTTGGACAGCCTTCGGCGCGTCGCTGTGACGTAATCGGTCTACAAATGCGGCCTCAGGAGGATGCAGCCCATGAATCTGGACACAACCAGCCTGTGGGTCTGTGTATGAAGTATAGAGATTATAGAGATTATAGAGATTGACAGACCACGTGACTTTCGCGTATTGCATTGTGGTTGCAAGTGGCAACAACATCAAAACACTGCATCAGGCGCTAACATTTCCAGCACCGGTAATCATTAATTCTGCGGTTTTAATCCCTACTTGCATTTTATTTGCCCCCAAAACAGTTCTGTACAAAACGACGGAGAACACGGCAGGTCCGTACAAAGACAGACGTGACGAAAAGGCAAAAAAAAAAAAGTAGTAGGAAAAAATCAAAGGAGTGAAAGGGTCAGACCCATACGAGCATAGAGTGGAGTAAGGATGTTAGCGTGCTGCCCAACTTTCATCACGCACATATTTATATGGTCCTAAGTGTTAGTGCATACACTCACAAAATGTTTAGCAACTTCAGATCCCCGCAACAAGCCCAGGTCCAGTTTACTTTGGTGATTTGGACTATTCCATTTCACACCTGTTATTTTTCTTCTTTATCTCCTGTACAGGCCAACACATCTGTTTGTCGTTCCAGGTTGTAGTATTACACAACATTTTCAGATCTAATAGAAATAAAATGAGTGTTTCGTAATTCATTCAATTTATTGTCTTTATTTATAACTGGCATTATTGTTTCATTCTATTATAGAATCTTACAAGAAAGAGGCAACATTATATTCCATTGTGCTTTATTAGCTGCTTCAGTGAAAAACAAATCAACAATGCAAAACAACATAGTGGAAAACAGTTATTCATCACTTGATTGCTTCAATACAACACATAGCGCAACGAATTCAAATCAATATAAGACTTATTTGTAACCTACATCAACAATTATATCATGATAAAATACGTAATAACTACAACAGAAGACTTACCTTTGTGGGAATGCTTGGAGCAGACTAACATGTGATCTGGAGTGTTCTGGGACGTTATATTTGGTCTTCGAATGGCTGCAATCCAGGCCATCCGTCGGCTCTTTGTTACTTCGGAAACATGGCTTGAACAATTTCTCTTCCATGACATAATCTGATAAAAAACGATCTCTTTACCCGTCAGCTTCACGTGGCTGTCATGCGACCGGCTATTGCAGTTAATAATACAACAGCTTCTTGCCATTTTTTGTGTTTCTTTTTATCACTGTGTGACTGTTTTCATGTGAAAGTCTGCATGCGCTAGTACCACTTGCCACTCGTTCCCAGAATCCTTTGCGGTTTTACCCTGGAATGACATCACATTTTCAATCTATTCATGTGCAGTTGTTGAAGTTGTAGAATGAGAAACAGGAAACAGAGACAGCTGGCCTTCAAAGTAAAAGCTGCTCCTTTTGAAACATGTTGGCAGTAAAATGTAAGAAGAGCTGAAGCGCGTCAATGATCTACGTGCCTAAATGTTAAACACAGTTGATATATTTGTGTGAGTGTTGCTGTGTGTGGCCCCTGGGCCTGTGGTCAGAGTGTGTGTTGGATAATCCGGCCCAGGATGAGGTCAAACTGAAATGGTATTAAATGTCTGTCACATATTTGAGCTTAGTGAAGTTTCATTTCTGCCCAATTTAACAACAACCCAAAACTTTTTTCTGTCTTTTCTATTTTATACTGTAGACTTTTTTGATACTGTGTTCAAAAGGAGCAGCTTTTACTTTGAAGGCAAGCCATCTTTGTTTCTTGTTCAGGTTGGGTGCTTCAGTGCATTAAATTGTGTTTCACGTCCATGTCCAAAGTTCACATGTTGTTCAGGCAACATCAACTGTTGAAGAACGAGCTCACAGCTGTCAGCACACATTTCCATCAGCACAACAATAAAAGCAGGAAATTTCCCCCAAAACGCTCCGTCAGCTGCCAGTTTGTGCTTAATCATTGTTGCACTTTGTAGATGGTTCCTGAGCACTGGTCTCACAGCCAGCTGCTAGTGGTGCAACAGATCAAAAATCTCACGGTTCGGATCGGATCACGGTTTTAAGTCACAGATCGGATCAATTTTCGGATCAGCAAAAATAGAAAAAAAAAGACAAAAATTCTACTCGCCATTTACTTATTTAAGTATTTTTTGCCTATTAAAAAACATTCAACTGAAGACTCATTCCACGCACTTATATAAAAACAAATTAAGGTGCAATATGGACATTATGGACCATGCTGGGCAGCCTCTGCATCCTCTGCACACGCCCATAAACAACCAGAGGGCAGTGCAGGGCTTTGCATCTACCGCTCCGCTGTGATACAACGAGCAGTCATGGTCACGTGGCTTTCCGTTGCCCTGGAGGTCCACCCATTTGTAGTTAGAGCAACAGAAGATGCCTGGGACAGTTCAGCCATAACTTTAAACTTCTCCTGCTCATACATGCTTGGAACGATCTTGTCACACTGAAGTGGACGCGCAACGAGATATCATAGCGTGGCTCAAGCACGTTCATCACAGTTTAAACCTTGTTTTGCACAACTGACGACGGCCTCCCGTCTGCAGCTAAACACCCCATTAGCTTTTGTAATAGCTTTAGCCCGTTCGGACTGGGCAGCAAAGGGCTGCTTAAATGCCGCAAACTCCTCTGCCTCGCTACTTGGACCGCTAGCGCTGACCATAACTACCGCTTGAGAGACTGACCACGCGCACCATACGCATACTTTTTTTTTTTTTGAATCTTCGGATCACGTGCGTACCGAACCGTGGAGTGGGATCGGTTAGGATTTCGGATCAACCGTGATCCGTTGCACCACTACCAGCTGCACATAGAGACCAGTCTTGTTAGTCCAGGTCAGAAGATGACTTGTTGGAATGAAAATGAGCTTGTAGTTTGTCTGCTTTAATAATGTGACTGGAAAAAGGTGTTGGACTTCAAATATGTCCGTTTCTTTCACTCTTCACCTTTAAAAGTGAAGCCTTGTGGTTCCTGGAAGGAAAAACACGACTTTTTCAAGTTGTTGTCCTGTTTTTATGATAAATGTAAGACTTTAATGTGAAACATTCAGAGTTTTTTCTCTTGTTTGTTTGAAGCTGCTTCCTGTTGGCTTCAGCTGTTTGGAGTTTCCATTTTCCAAACTTCTACATTCTGAACCTTCTTCAGCTCTGAACAGATGATGAAACACTGAATGATTTCAAGCTCACACTTTGTCTAATAAA
>CAKLIZ010005078.1:0-12348 GCA_922035795.1 Oreochromis mossambicus | reverse complement strand
TCATTATTCACAGGAACCAACCTGGACCTCCACCCAGCTCTGTGTCCCTAAAGAGTGATGGGTCTAAAGATGATGTCATTAACTTTAAATCAGGCGTGTGTCGTCCTGCAGAGAGGTAATGAGTGTCTAAATGTTGTTGTGTGTTTGTGAATAAATCCTCCATCATGTTTAATGTCAGCTCTGTTTCACACACATGTTCATATGTGCAGCGGTGTGTGTTGGAGTGTTTCCACAAACACAGCAGATACTCAGAGATTATTTTTAGGAAGGGGAGATGTTCTCAAACTCTCTGTCCTAAAACTCTTCACTCAGTCTGATCCCCACTTCCTGCTCCTCAGCAGTGCTGCCATGTTCATGAACCAGGACAGAAATGAACTGAACTGTTGTTTCCTCATCAGCTTCTTTCTGTCTGCTGAATCTGTAGTGAATCAAAGTGAAACGTGTGAAAATGCAGCTGTTAATGATCCAGTTTGTTAGATGAACGTGTGAATGTTGCAGTGTGCTGTTAAACAGTAACACAGTAACTGTGACGTGTCCTGATCTGACAGTAGATCATGTTTGTGTTCTTGGTCACATGACACAGGTCAGCTGTTCACACAGAGTTCAGCTTCATAGGCTGGAACAGTTTGGAATAATACTGGGAACAATGGTTCTTATATGGAGCTTTTCTCCTCTGAGCTCTTTGATACTCGCCTCATTCACACATTTATACGAGTGTGTTTCCTCTTTTCCTGTGAGTTTCTATATAAATGATAACACACTGTTAGTGGCTCACACTGCGACTGCATCTCTCATTGTTAATCTCACCTTCAGTGTCACACAGACAGGATCTGATGAGCTTCTTGTTCCTATAAGGAAGTGACTGATAAAGAAAGCTCCTTTCAAACATGAAGCAGTGATCCAGCTGCTGTTGGCAGCAGGCCGACCACAGTGATGAATCTGCAGACAGCTGGACCAATGTGACAGATCAGGAGGAGAGCAGGATTCATCCAGAGGAGTTTACTGCACCTTACTGACTGTGCTGATCTCACAGTGACAGCAAGTTTGTTCCACAGTGTTGATGCTGAAACAGTGAAACACAGTCCTGTGTTTGAATCCTGACCTTTGACCCTGTAACAGTCATTTATTCTCTGGTCTGAGGGTCTCAGCTAGAAGATGCTCTGAGATATAAAGTGCAGCTGTAACATGTAGAGATTTGATTAAACTGGATTCTGCAGTGAACGAGAAGCTGCTGTGATGTGTTCACTGTCCTCAGTGTGTGTGGGAGCTTTGCTGCTGTGTGTTGTACTGACTGTAGATGAGACACTGCTGCATCATTTAGGCCTGAACACACTGAGCTGCAATCATGTGATCAGGAGGACATGAGGGTGTGGATCAGCTGATCAGGAGCATTGATCGCACTCTAGAAACCTTTGTAACCTGTACAAATGAGACTGAACTAGACTTCTGTTTGCTGCTTAACATTCACATGCTGATCAAAGATGAGCTCAGATTTCTATCAGAGTTTTCACTCAGTTATTATTGTTCAAGGTGGAGAGATGAGATTAAAAATATGTAGGACCAAAAAATACTCTCAATACTCAAGCATTCACATTCTTGGCAGAGATGGCACCACACCACTTTTTATGTACTGATATCATAAATTTGGATATCTGCCGAATCCGATATAGTCTATTTTATAATCACTAAAACTGCCTTTTTTAATATATCTTGCTGTATTTTGTACTCAAATTTAAAAAACAAACAAACACTAAAGCTATTCTGTTACTCCTGTATGCAAAAAGTACGTAGAAATGAGAGCTGCTCCATCCAAAGTGGGATGGATGCCGTCTCTCCTAACAAGACCAGGTTTCCTCCAGAAGGTTTGCCAATTATCTATGAAGCCCACATCGTTTCTGGGACACCACTCAGACAGCCAGCAATTTAAGGAGAACATGCGGCTAAACATGTCACTCCTGGTCTGATTGGGGAGGGGACCAGAGAAAACTACAGAGTCCCACATTGTTTTGGCAAAGTTACACACCGATTCAATATTGATTTTAGTGACCTCCGATTGATGTAACCGGGTGTCATTACTGCCGACGTGAATTATAATTTTACTGAATTTATGTTTACCCTTAGCCAGCAGTTTAAAATTTCCCTCAGTGTCGCCTGCTCTGGCCCCTGGTGTCACAGCTCTCAATGGACTCAGGCACAGACCAGGGATCCTTTACAGGGAAACTGATTTTATTTACAGTGAAAACACCAAGTGATATTATGTACATAGTACTTGGAGGGGTCCGGGGCTCCAGGTTCCGTGGGGGAAAAGGAAAGGGTCCACACACACACCTCTCTTCACAGAATTCCACTCCACTCTCGCTTCCTCACTCATGCCACTCCTCGCTCGCGGGACTCCTGGGTTTACGGGTCCAGGTAAGAGCACAGAACCGGCATCTTAAATAGGGCTCAGGATTACAGAAGATGATTGGAAACAGGTGTCAGAGGTCAGAGCCCATAATGAGGACCACCCATGCAGAGGAGAGACAGCGCACACAAAACAACACATTTTGCCCAGCATGGGGCCAGCTGGTGAGACATGGGGTCAATGACACCTGGAAGACAATTGACTATGGTTGCTGGTGTCTCTAGCTTCACATGTCTGAGAACAGAATCACCAATTACCAGAGTTTGATCTCCGGCGAGTGTGTCACCGAGTGGGGAAAAACGTCACCCAGCCATCCTGTTTCCCCAGCTGCTTGGGGTCTGCCAGGGAACAGCTAGCGGGGCCTACGCTATCTTCGGCTGCACCAGCCATAGGGGCCTGGCTAGCTACGGGTGAATGAAGGGTGCGAAGCCGAGTCTCCAATTCAGTAATCCTGGCCTCCAGAGCTGCAAATATGCTACAAGTATCATTACTGCCAAAGGAGGCCGAGGAGTAACTAAACATCTGACACAATGAGCAGGAAAGTGCAGGAGGGACAAGTGAAGAGGCCATGCTGCTAGCGAGTCAGCTACGAGCTAAGCTGCGCTAGCGAAACAATAAAGACACAGTGAGTGAATACCATCCATCCATTTGCTTCCGCTTATCCTCCTGGTTCTCATAAAGGATTATTCTTCTAGAACACTTAAAGCTCTTTATAGAGCATTCACACATGTAGACACAAGCACTTTTTCTTCTGTGCCTTAGTGCTATCTAACATTGTGATGGATGCATCGGAGAGCAACTTGAGGTTGCCCAAGGATATTTGGTTTGCAGACTGGAGCAGTCAAGGATCAAACAACCAACCTTTTGATTAGTTGATGACCTGCTCTACTTCCTGATATACAGGCATGTTTTAACTTTTTGCAGACTTTAGACTGGTTCTTGTAGGCAAGACTGGAGCTGGGAAAAGCTCCAGTGGAAACACCATACTGGGAAGAGATGCCTTTGGAGCAGCAGTCAGTCAGTCCTCAGGTAATACATTAATTAATTAATTAATTTATCCAGTCACCTTTGCTGATACTCAAAGGTAAAGCCAAGATGAACAACAAAGAACTACACAGAAAAACTGCCCAATCTCAGTTAGGCAGAATAAAAGTGGGAGCTAAGAAACCTACAATGTAAAGATTTGATTTGCTATTTAAACACAAAGACAGAACACAGCCGCAGGGTCAGGAGTGACAAAATTAATTAAATAAATTAAGTAATTAATTAAATGTGGCAATAATTAGTTAAAATGTGAAATAAATACCTTCACAAGAGAAACTCCAGACCTTTAAAACAAAGATAAAACCTGTGTGTTAACAAATAAGCAAAACTCCACTGCTCTGGTTTTCCAGGCTAGCTACCTAAAAGCACAAACAGTCACAGCTGCTGCTGAACATTGGCCGGATATCAGACTGTATAATCAGCTCATTACTCTCTGTTTTCCTGTTTGTATTCGTGGAAGTCTATTCACATGAAAGCTGACATTTCCTCAGGTGTTATTATTTTTAATCCAAACTGTGCTAGAGGAGCAAAATCACGCAGCTAAAAAATAATCAGTGCTGATAAACAGAAACCAGACATATGAAGTGTATGAATGGTGGATGATCTCCTGAGACCTGTGATGTGAAGTCATGTTTCAGAGTAACCTCATGTGTTTTCTCTCCTCAGTCACTGCAAAGTGCTGCAAGCAGAATGGGGAGGTGTTCGGCAGGGAGGTGACCATCGTTGACACTCCCGGCCTCTTCGACACCTCATTACCTGATCACATCGTGAAGAGGGAGATCTCCAAATGCATCAACATGTCGGCCCCAGGGCCCCACGCCATCCTGCTGGTCATCAAGATGGGACCCTTCACACAAGAGGAAAGAGATGCTGTGGAGAAGGTGGAGGAGATCTTTGGAGACGGTGCCTGGAGGTACACCATGATCCTCTTTACACTGGACAGTGAAACTGGACTGGATATCCAGAGTGAGCTGGACGAGGCTGGGCCTGAACTGAAGGAGGTCCTGCAGAAGGCCCAGAACAGATACCACGTCTTCAACAACAGCCAAGCTGATGATCGTGGTCAGGTCCTGGATCTGCTGGAGAAGGTGGAGAGGATGGTGGCTGACAATGGAGGAGAGTTTTACTCCAACTACACCTACCTGCAGGTGGAGGAAATGTTGAAGCAGAGAGAGTCCAAGCTCAGAGAGTTCTACGAGAAGGAAATGCAGAAGAAAATAAAAGCTGTGGAGTTAAAGTACAAGTAGCTGATGGAGGCTCAGAAGGAACAACCAGGCATGAAGAGACGATGTCAGGCTGAAGTGCAGGAAGTGAAACGCTTTTTCAAAGCTTTAAAGACAGATGTCCGCCATGTTGTAGAGCAGACTGTGGAAACGGACACCATGGATGACATTCAGAAGTTTCACATGACCCTAAAACTAAAGTTTACCCCTTAACCTCTTCTGGAGCCTCATGGCTTCATCCTTAGAAACTCCACACTGTTCCTCAATGTTTCTTGTTCATAATTCAAATGCCAACACCATTTTTCCATTGGAAAAGAAAAATAATCCAACAATTGGAAGCTTCCTCATGACCGGTGTGTTGTTAAAATGCTTTGAAGAAACCTTCAAAGCATTTTGGGTTCATCAGGAGAAACATGTCTACATGTGGTTCATAAAAAGTGTTTAGTAATTCTGATATAGAGCTTTTGTCACTGTCAGTATTGTAAGTCCTGTATCTGTATACTGACCTGGTAATAGTAGTATCCCCTCTGCCAGATAACCAGCAACAAGCTCATTCACTTCCTTCAGAATGACACCTTTAACTGAAATGCAGTCAGTATATCTTCTGAGGAATGGCACTGGTATTTGCTAAATTCATAGAAAACTATGAGAAAGATGGTTCCTGCCAAAACATCAGCGCTTTATATCAAATATGTAGGAAAAATAGTTGTTTTTTGGGGCATTCTGTAGGAAAGTAATGATTATCTACCTCTGCCTCTGTCAGTGCGCCCCAGGGTGGCTGTGGCTACAATGTAGCTTGCCATCACCAGTGTGTGAATGTGTGTGTGAATGGGTGGATGACTGAATGTGTAAAGCGCTTTGGGGTCCTTAGGGACTAGTAAAGCACTATACAAATACAGGCCATTTACCATTTAAAAATAAAAAACATAAAAGTGGTGGGGAGGGTGGGTGGAGATCTTGGGCATGGCAATGCTCTGGGGTGGTGTGGTTGCAGGGCCCATGGTTGGGTGTGGGAAATACGGGTCCTTACTGAGCCAGTTATTAGAGGAGTACTCCCAGAAGGATCCAGCTATCTCCCAGTCTTAAGCACCCTGCCGCCCTCTACTCCCTCAAACAACATCTCAGCATCATTCGGGTGCTCACATCACATCTGCCCCCTGAATCTTAATAACACTCTAGTTTACACACAGTCATACACAACCTTTTCACCTCATCGACACACACATGCACCCAACATATCACTTACAACACTGATGAGTGGGAGTGGGAATCTCTTCCTAAACGCTTGTATCCTGCACTCTGCATTTGTATGTGACACAAACAGAACAGTGGAGGACATTAAGCCGATGGTATACCTGCTGCTAAACCTTTTTGTTGTTGTTTGGGGTGGGCTCAGATAAGTATTGATAGGTTTCCTGTATATTTTTACTGCTCAGTCATCATTCTCAGCATCACTATTTAACTATAGTAAAATCTATGAAACAAAGATGTGTGTAATCACTAAATGAAAATGAACGTTGATGCTTTCAGAGCTCATCACAGCACAGAAACAGCTTTAGTGAAGGTTACAAATGATCTTCTTATGGCCTCTGACAGTGGACTCATCTCTGTGCTTGTCCTGCTAGACCTCAGTGCTGCGTTCGATACTGTTGACCATAATATCCTATTAGAGCGATTAGAACATGCTGTAGGTATTACAGGTACTGCACTGCAGTGGTTTGTATCATATCTATCTAATAGACTCCAATTTGTTCAAGTAAATGGAGAGTCCTCTTCACACACTAAGGTCAATTATGGAGTTCCACAGGGTTCAGTGCTAGGACCAATTCTGTTTACATTATACATGCTTCCCTTAGGCAGCATCATTAGAAGACATAGCATAAATTTTCACTGCTATGCAGATGACACCCAGCTCTATCTATCCATGAAGCCAGGTAACACACACCAATTAGTTAAACTGCAGGAATGTCTTAAAGACATAAAGACCTGGATGGCCGCTAACTTTCTGCTTCTTAATTCAGATAAAACTGAGGTTATTGTACTCGGCCCTGAAAATCTTAGAAATATGGTATCTAAGCAGATTCTTACTCTGGATGGCATTACCTTGGCCTCCAGTAATGCTGTGAGGAACCTTGGAGTCATTTTTGACCAGGACATGTCCTTCAATGCACATATTAAACAAATATGTAAGACTGCTTTCTTCCATTTGCGCAACATCTCTAAAATTAGAAATATCCTGTCCCAGAGTGACGCTGAAAAACTAGTTCATGCATTTATTACTTCCAGGCTGGACTACTGTAATTCTTTATTATCAGGATGTCCTAAAAACTCCCTGAAAAGTCTTCAGTTAATTCAAAATGCTGCAGCAAGGGTACTGACAGGGACTAGAAAGAGCGAGCAGATTTCTCCTGTTTTGGCTTCCCTTCATTGGCTTCCTGTTAAATCCAGAATTGAATTCAAAATCCTGCTCCTCACATACAAGGTCTTAAATAATCAGGCCCCATCTTATCTTAATGACCTTGTAGTACCATATCACCCCATTAGAGCACTTCGCTCTCGCTCTGCAGGCTTACTTGTTGTTCCTAGTGTATTTAAAAGTAGAATGGGAGGCAGAGCCTTCAGTTTTCAGGCCCCTCTTCTGTGGAACCAGCTTCCAGTTTGGATTCAGGAGACAGACACTATCTCTACTTTCAAGATTAGGCTTAAAACTTTCCTTTTTGCTAAAGCATATAGTTAGGGTTGGACCAGGTGACCCTGAATCCTCCCTTAGTTATGCTGCAATAGACGTAGGCTGCCGGGGATTCCCATGATGCATTGAGTTTTTCCTTTCCAGTCACATTTCTCACTCACTATGTGTTAATAGACCTCTCTGCATCGAATCATATCTGTTATTAATCTCTGTCTCTCTTCCACAGCATGTCTTTATCCTGTTTTTCTTCTTTCACCCCAACCAATCACAGCAGATGGCCGCCCCTCCCTGAGCCTGGTTCTGCCGGAGGTTTCTTCCTGTTAAAAGGGAGTTTTTCCTTCCCACTGTCGCCAAAGTGCTTGCTCATAGGGGGTCATATGATTGTTGGGTTTTTCTCTGTATTTATTATTGTGCTATCTACTGTACAATATAAAGCGCCTTGAGGCGACTTTTGTTGTGATTTGGCGCTATATAAATAAAATTGAATTGAATTGAATTGAATTTGCCACAGCAGATGCCTCCGATTTTCAGTAAGTGAATGTGTTTAATTGTAGGCAGGGACATTACTGGATATTCTTGTGTAATTGCTACAGAATGATTTATGTTATACTTTGTTATTGCTACAGAAGAATATTTATTTTATTATTTTACATTTACAATTTTTTTTCCTGGGGACCCTGTGACACCCCATTGAAGAGCCGTAGGCTGTGGATCTCTTAAGATCTCACTGTTGGGTTCGTAAGGCCATGTTACTCCTAAATTTCTATCTTGTTCAAAGAGAAGATATAAAACAAAGTTCTAAGCAAATCGACCTTAGTGTTCTCTTTTTAAAAAAATAAGAATCGATAAGAGAATTGATAAGAGAATCGATAAAGAATCGAATCGTTAAACAGAATCGAAAATGGAATCGGAATCGTGAAAATCTTATCAATACCCATCCCTAGCCGTGACATTTTCCTTGTTGTTCCAGTTTTAATATGGTGTTTGTGATTCCTTGTCTAGTTTGTATATCTATGTTATGCTATTAGTAAATGTTTAATAAGTGGTTGTTGTTAGAGCACTTGTATGTATACAGTGTTTAATTGATAAATGATTAGGACAAAATGTAACAAAGTGCTGGACAATAACGCATCATAACTATTTCTTTCTCTCTCTTTTCAGGCTGAAGCTAAAATTCCTTGCTGGTGTAAAAAGATACTATTTTGGTATGTTGATGGCTAAAAATCAAAAAAATATTGATAGCACAGTTACTTATGTGTAGAACGCAAGTAAACAAAAAATCATACAATGTCCTCCAAGTGCAAACTGATCTCATCTTTGGAAAACAGATAAAGGTGCTTGAACACTATCGGTTACATCATAGCAATGTTTCCTCAGTCAGTCATTTGCCATGTCCATATGATTGCTCTATCTGTACATTTCAGTCACTGAATGCTTTGAAAATTCATTTAACAAGGATGCAATCTCAGAAAGTTGTGCAAAGTAGAGATCAAAGTGCAGCATTTCTTTGCCCTCTTTGTGGATGTAGCCAACCATTCAGTGATAAAAATGTCCTTAGTCACTTAAGGACACATCTAAAACAGCACGACACATTGGATTGTCCTTTCAAAAATTGTCACTGCCGTACTAATGTGTACTTTTCCTTCTATACCCATTGAAGTAGGTGTCATCCTGATAGTGATATTTCAGCCTTTAAGTGTGATATTATCCTTAAAGAAACTGCTAACCCTAACCATCCTTTACAGCACAGGTGTCGAACTCCAGGCCTCGAGGGCTGGTGTCCTGCAGGTTTTAGATGTGTCCTTGAGCCAACACAGCTGATTTAAATTGCTAAATTACCTCCTCAACATGTCTTGAAGTTCTCCAGAGGCCTGGTAATGAACTAATCATTTGATTCACGTGTGTTGGCCCAGGGTGTTATCTAAAACCTGCAGGACACCGGAACTCGAGGCCTGGAGTTCGACACCCCTGCTTTACAGAGTAACGTTGAATGTGAGGATGATGGTCCCTCAAACTATGATTATGAACTTGGAAGTCCTTCCTCTAATCGTTCTGACTTCACAATTGGCACTGAAGAACTGCAAACTCAGTTAAAAAACAACGTGTCTTCCCTCTTCTTAAAAATGTATAGTGTTCTTCATGTGTCAGGGAGCGCAATACAGGACATCATTGATGACTTGTTACAGGTATTCTCACTGTCCAAACCTCTTGTGAGAGCAACATTCTGCACCAGCATAGTCAGTCAGTGAGTGAAGTTGTCACTGTACTGAATGAGTTGGTGCACTGTAAAATCTAATTAGTTCCCAGAACTCAAAAAAATTAAGGAAACTTGTTGCCTTAAAAAAATTGAGAAAAGCTTAGCTAAAAATGACTGTTAGGACAACTTATACATTGCAAGTCTGCAGTATTAAGAATAACTTGATATGTCTGACTGTACAATACTAATTGTTTACCTACTGACAAACATTTCAAGTTCAACTAAATGAAAAAAAAAACAATTTGTGGTACCATGAATATGATTAAAAATAATTAACAACACTTTTTGTAATGATGTTAAAATCAGCCCAACTTTTATTTTCAAACACAACAGAGTATAACAGCCAACATACTGGACACTGTTCTGTTGAACAACAAACAATTATATTGCCATCACTGTTATAATCTTACAATGAAACAAAGTCTCAGATTTAATTATTCTGAAAATAAGTTTAGGCCTACCACAAGTTTGTTTTGTACTTACATTACTTATATAATCAAAATAAAATATTTATTGTTCTGTCACAAGTGCAGTCTCTAATTTAAACAACACATTTGTTTTTCATTCCAACACAGGAGCTGGAATGTTGTATTATTTTAAGGATGCTTGTTTCCAGTCCAGGCATTACTGCCTGAATGACTATCATGGATCGAGGTGATCCAAATGTAAGTGCAGAAGAAAGTCTTTAACTTCCCTTAAGTACAGTGGCAGTGGATGCGGGTTGGAGATGCAATGAGCTTGAACCTGCAGGCGACCATCTTCACTGACCACACCATCTGTGACGGAGGACTCATCTCTCCTGGTGTCCTGCAAGCAAACAATCATATTTTTTGGAACATGAACTTAATTGCTTTCTTAAAACATTTTTTTCTGCATTTGGTATAGAACAGACTCCAATTTAGACAATCTCAGGCTCCCTCCCCACCAGAGAGGTGACATTCAATGTCCCAATTGTCAGTCTGGATAGCCGTGACCACCACCCAACACACAATAATGTCATGAAAGCATCATTTTAAAAAGGGCTATCCAAAAATGGCCAATAACTTTCATTCTAATGATGTGCAAAATGATTTGGGCACAAAACAAATTTTGCTGTTAGAAAACTTGCGGACTTCACTATATACAGTGTAGACCCTCTAAACTAAGTTTGGTGGATGTGATCTTTCATGAAATGCAGACCAAACGGTTGTTGTTTGTTTACTTACACGGCATGTCTTGTAGAATTAACTGTGGTCACCAGCAACAGCATAGTGCAGTCATATCTCAAGTCTAATAACAGAAGACAGGAAAAGATCAGTAAAGAAACAACTTCCCCAAACCAAAGTAAAAATACAACAATAAGCAGTGTTGGGGAGTAACGGAATACATGTACCGCCGTTACGTATTTAGAATACAAAATATGAGTAACTGTATTCCGTTACAGTTACCGTTTAAAAAGGTGGTATTCAGAATACAGTTACTTTGTTGAAATAAATCGATTACACGGCGGTACTTTCCTGTTTCATATTGTCGCGGGTCAGGATTATTTGGGTTTGTTTGACAGCTACGTAATGTTGTTCCAGGCGGCAGCGTTACGGTTGCCATGGTTACAGGGTGACGCGCTCTCTCTCTGCGTGCTTCCTGGGTGAGAGAGCGCTTTTGTTGTTGTTGTGCTAAGCTAAAAGGCAGAATGCTACAGGCATAGCCCTAAAGAATGTAGCCTCATGGGCAGTGTAGTCCGTGCTGCAGGGAGAATGGACTACCATACACGTTATGTGTCTGTGAGCGAGGGAGGGAGAGAAAGGAAAAGTCCGAGCTGTCACGGAGCAAAAACGGGAGCTGGAAGCATGTAAATATAATAATAACCACTGCAGCCAAGAAGAGTGCCTGACGAGCCCATTTGTAAGTAAGCTATTAAGACTCAACTGTACACTGTGTTCGTGTTTTCCTCCGGAAAAAATAAGTTCCGTTGGAGCAGCCTTTCAACGCCTCTCTCTGTCTCTGGCAAGCAAAGTTGACCCAGACAACAAAGTAAAGCTATTTTTCGGCTACACGGAACCCACCGTATTAGCCCGAGGTCCCTTTACTACTGTTTGGAGCCGCGGACCTTCAGTAACAGTAATAAATCACAGCAATAGTACATTCACGTAGTTGTAAACAGCATGATAATATATTAAGTAATCCAAAGTATTCAGAATACGTTACTCTCATTGAGTAACGTAACGGAATACGTTACAGAATACATTTTGGGGCATGTATTCAGTATTCTGTAATGGAATACATTTTAAAAGTAACCTTCCCAACACTGACAATAAGTAAAACACGCTGCTCTAAAGTATGATTAAAGTTCAGCCTGATTAATATAAATGTCACTGACAGTTGCTAATATATTGGAAAACCAAAACACTTACCACTGAGTTGATGTCTTTCTGTCCAACAGCAGGAGTGCTGGTCCCGAGCCTCAAAGACAGTAAGAAGCCAGCAGAGGGAGAAAAAACAGAACATTTTTCAGAAACTGATTTGATCCTTAATGGCTGTGCAATCATTGTAACATAGAGTTTGCTTATGTTGTTAAATAAAGGCTAGATTTGACATTAATAGATGCCACAGATGTTCTAAAGCTGCCACAAAGCATGAAAGAAAATAGACGTCTCCGAAAATGTGGAAGCACTTTTGCAAATATGTGATATTTTGATAAATTAAGTAGATATTTGAGCATTACATAGCTGCATTGTCGCCTGAAAATATCTTA
>CAKLIZ010005077.1:0-12351 GCA_922035795.1 Oreochromis mossambicus | reverse complement strand
ATTCAGAACACTGTGTAAAAATAACAAAAAACAAAAAGTGAATGCACAGCCGGCTGTGTGGGTAAACCAACCATGTGTGAAAAGTGGTCCATAATGTAATGCTTCAAAGCGTGTTCATGCAAACATTGTCGGGTCTGCCGTGGTACAATGGGACTTCTGCTCATGAACCTGTGTGCACAGCGTCTGCAAATCGGCGCTGTACGAAGTAACTTCATCTTTACACAAAACTGTAAGCTGTCATCTGTGAAGCGTGAGCGGTGTTTGTTTTTACCATAGTTCATGGTGGAGAATGGCTGCTCTTCTGAGTTTTGCTCTCTGTAGCCGTATGAATGGCAAACTACGGTGATTAGCAGCGGCATAGGCACACTTAAAATTTCTTCTGAAATTTTCACTTTCTAGTTTATTTTATTGTTCTTTATAATCTGTGCCAGTGGGAGCATGTAAATGTTAAACAGAAGGGGTCCCAAGATGGAACCTTGGGGAACTCCACATGTGATACTTGTCTGCTCAGATGTGAAGTTACCTATTGATACAAAGTATTTCCTGTTTTCTAAGTATGTTTTGAACCAGTTTAGTACAGTTCCTGAAAGACCTGCCCGGTTCTCCAGTCGTTTGAGTAATATGTTGTGGTCAACTGTATCAAATGCTGCACTGAGATCCAGTAAAACTAAGACTGACATTTTTCCACTGTCTGTATTCAGACATATGTCATTAAACACTTTGGTCAGAGCAATTTCAGTGCTGTGGTTCTGTGTAAAACCTGACTGGAAGGCATCATAGCAGTTATTCTGTTTTAAGAAGTAATTGAGCTGTTGAAAAACTGCTTTTTTAATGATGTTACTTAAAAATGAGATTTTAGATCGGCCTGTAGTTGTTCATTTGTGTCTTGTCAAGATTGTCCTTTTTCAGTATAGGTTTAATTACAGCAGTTTTTAGTGGTTCTGGAAACACACCTGACATTAAAGAAAAGTTGACGATTAAAATGAAGTGGTACTGAAGTTGCTGTTAGTGATGTGTGATACCACTGATTCGGGCTCATATCTTTGATACTGATGAAAACTATTCCTTCAGAATCAATACAAGACATCATAAGAAAATATGATGTTTTGTATAACATAAAAAGCCTGAATTTTAAAATATTCAATTAACAATGAAAAACAGATGTGACTGAAAATAATAAAGCTGAGAAACATTTTATGGCCATTGATACGGGCCATTTGATCCTTATACAACCATTGCAAGAGCTTGGTCGGCAATAAGTCGGTCTCGTTTCTGGTGGATGATGGGCTCTGCCAGGGCTGCCCTTCGTCACCTATTCTGTTCATAATTTTTATGGACAGAATTTCTAGGCACAGCCAAGTGGCGGAGGGCTTTCACTTGGGAGGTCTGAGAATCTCATCTCTGCTTTTCACGGATGATGTGGTTCTGTTGGCTTCATCGGGTGATGGAACGGTTTGCAGCCAAATGTGAGGCAGAGGGAATGAGTATCAGCACCTCCAAATCTGAGGCCATGATCCTCAGCCTGAAAAGGGTGGAGTGCCCACTCTAGGTCAGGGACGAATTCCTGCCCCAAGTGGAGGTAGGGTAGTGACTGAAGAGTAGAGCTGCTGCTCCTCCGCATCGAAAGGAGCCAGCTGAGGTGCTTCGGGCATCTGACAAGGATGCCTCCTGGGCGAGGTTTTCCGGGCATGTCTCACCAAGAGGAGGCCCTGGGGCAGACCCAGGACACAGTGGAGAGATTATATCTCTCGGCTGGCCTGGGAACGCCTTGGTAATCCCCCGGACAAGCTGAAAGAGGTGGCTGGGGAGAGGGGGGGCTGGCCTTCTCTGCTTGGGCTGCTGCCCCCGCGACCCGGCCCCGGATAAAGCGGAAGAAAATGGATGGACGGATGGTGTTATTTTCTCTCTCTTTCTTATAATAAATATTTTGAGTTATATTTTTGTTGTTTAAAGACAACAACTGCCGTTTTACTCCTAGTACAATATATATTTTTAAAATAGCTAGTCTACTGTCAACTTTAAATGATCTACAATTTGAACAAATGGGATTCTGTGGTTTTAAAGATGCAGTGAATTCCCATCATTTAAACATAGACACAAAAACCCTAAGCCTGGGTTTAAGTCACTTTACAAAGTTTAGCACCGTGCTATACAACATTGCCAGCTCCATATTTCCTCGCTCTATACAGGGAGAGTACCAGCCTGCAGCACTACTCTGTGTTAACGTTTAGTGTTGGACGAGGTTGTCACCCCTGGCACATTTCTCACAACTAGCATCTTGGCAGTTTGTGGAGCTGAAATATCTTCACACATGACTTGTGATCATCACCTGAGTGAGCGAGCACACGTGAGCTGTGAATCATTTTTACAGCTGTATTTCACATATTACTGTGACAGGTGAAAAAAGTAGTTCCTGTAAATCATTTAGACAATCCCAACAATGCAGTTACTTTCAACTGTGTTCCTGTTAATAATAAACTAAGAAATGCCCCAAATTACTAAATTTATATTGTAATAAATCTTAGAACAGAAATATCAATGTTTATCAATAAGTAACAATGAACACACCGTGCCCAGCAGCCTGGACCCCCCTGATTCAGGTGAACCAGCCCAAGGCTACATACCGAGATAAGCGCCAAAGAAACCAAATTCCCAAAAATCCAAACACAGAAATATTTGCACACATGTGATTCTGCACAGGGGTCCATCCTACCAATCTCAGATCTTCACGCATGCACACATCAATGCACATACATTTGCAAACATACAGGTTTAATGTTCTGCTTTAAGACTGTAATTAGAGTGTTTGATGTGGGTTCATAGATCAAAACATTTTAAGCTCCTTAAGTATTTAAAGGCTGTATCAAAAGTTCATTCAAGTTAAAATATTGTGGTCAAATGTTTTTCTTTTACACTATACAACTATGTAGGCTCATGCCCAGCAGCCATTTTACAACTAAAGCTATGATCACATATTTACTTACAGAGCTTTGTTGGAGGCTTTGACCACTGGCAGCAGCCTCAGCAGAGCCTCCTCTGAAGCAGAGTATTTCTTCAGGTCAAACACATCCAGATCTTTTTCTGATGACAGTAAGATGAAGACCAGAGCTGACCACTGAGCAGGAGACAGTTTATCTGTGCAGAGACTTCCTGATCTCAGGGACTGTTGGATCTGCTCCACTAGAGAACGATCATTCAGTTCATTCAGACAGTGGATCAGATTGATGCTTTTCTCTGCAGACAGATTCTCACTGAGCTTCTCCTTGATGTACTGGACTGTTTCCTGATTGGTCTGTGAGCTACTTCCTGTCTGTGTCAGCAGACCTCGTAGGAGAGTCTGATTGGTCTGCAGTGAAAGACCCAGGAGGAAGCGGAGCAACAAGTCCAGGTGTCCATTTGGACTCTGTAAGGCCTTGTTCACAGCACTCTGCTGGAGAGATTCTTTTTTTCTAAAAAAGCTAGACCCCTTGAAGGTTGTTTTTTGTTCTTCCATCAGATTGAGTCCAGAGTTGATGAAGGTCCGATGGACATGAAGAGCAGCCAGAAACTCCTGAACACTCAGATGGATGAAGCAGAACACCTTGTCCTGGTACAGTCCTCTCTCCTCTTTAAAGACCTGTGTGAACACTCCTGAGTACACTGAGGCTGCTCTGATATCGATGCCACACTCTGTCAGGTCTGATTCATAGAAGATCAGGTTTCCTTTCTGCAGCTGATCAAAAGCCAGTTTTCCCAGAGACTTAATCATCTTTCTGCTCTCTGGACTCCAGTGTGGATCTGTCTCAGCTCCTCCATCATACTTGACCTTCTTCACTTTGGCCTGAACCACCAGGAAGTGGATGTACATCTCAGTCAGGGTCTTGGGCAGCTGTCCTCCCTCTCTGGTTTCCAGCACATCCTCCAGAACTGTAGCAGTGATCCAGCAGAAGACTGGGATGTGGCACATGATGTGGAGGCTTCGTGATGTCTTGATGTGGGAGATGATCCTGCTGGCCTGCTCCTCATCTCTGAATCTCTTCCTGAAGTACTCCTCCTTCTGTGGGTCAGTGAACCCTCTGATCTCTGTCACCATGCCAACATGGTCAGGAGGGATCTGATTGGCTGCTGCAGGTCGTGTGGTTATCCAGAGGCGAGCAGAGGGAAGCAGTTTCCCCCTGATGAGGTTTATCAGCAGCACATCCACTGAGGTGGACTTTCTAGGGTCAGTTAGGATTGTAGTTTTGTGGAAGTCCAGAGGAAGTCGACACTCATCCAGACCATCAAAGATGAACACAACCTGGAAGTCTTCAAAGCTGCAGATTCCTGCTTCTTTGGTTTCAGTAAAGAAGTGATGAACAAGTTCCACCAAGCTGAACTTTTCCTCTTTCAGCACATTAAGCTCTCTGAAAGTGAATGGAAATATGAACTGGATGTCCTGGTTGGCTTTGTCTTCAGCCCAGTCCAGGGTGTATTTCTGTGTTAAGATTGTTTTCCCAATGCCAGCCACTCCCTTTGTTAGCACTGTTCTGATTGGTTCATCTCTTCCAGGTGAGGCTTTAAAGATGTCTTCATGTCTGATTGTTGTTTCTGGTCTGTCTGGTTTCCTGGATGCTGTTTCAATCTGTCTGACCTCATGTTCATCATTGACCTCTGCAGTCCCTCCCTCTGTGATGTAGAGCTCTGTGTAGATCTGATTCAGAAGGGTTGGGTTTCCTGCTTTAGCGATGCCCTCAAACACACACTGGAACTTCTTCTCCAAGACAGATTTAAGGTTACGATGACAAACTGCAGCTTGAAGTTCTGAATAATAATAATAATAATAATAATACAACTTTTACAATTATATTTTTCAAAATGCTGATGACAACTGAGAAATGACTGGTCACACACTGGTCCATCAGTTGAGAAAAACAAAGTCTCATTTATGGAGCAGCTTAAGTCTTTAGATAAATCCTCTTACTGCTCTGCAGACGGTCAGCCAGCTCCTCCTGCTTCATTCTTCTCAGGAAGTCCAATGTGATCTTTATAAATGCCTCTCTGCTGCTGCTCCTCTGACTCTCTAAGCATTCTGGGTAATCTGGACTCAGAACCTTCTGGATCTTCTTCAGTTCGTTCTTCACAAAAGTGATGATATTGTCCTCCAGCAGCTGAAACAGAATACTTTATGAATGAGCCAATCAGACTGAAATCATGGACAAACATCAGATCCATGTTGGACACACTGACAATCCACTGGTCTACAAAGAGCAGCATGGAGATGACTGTGAACAGAATAGATGTAAAAGTAGTTGTTGTATGTACAGACCATAAATATGGAGTCCAGCTGTGTTTGATGCTGCTGGGCAGACTGACCACTGGGAACCTCTGAGCTCTGCTGGTCCACTCTGTGGAGGAACCATGGAGAATTTTAAGGTCAAGATCCTCTCAGAGAGATTTTAAGAAGCACAGTAATTCCCAGATGACAACCTGCAGTAACAGGTTGTCCCAAAAACAAACAAACAAAATAAATCATTTTGGAATAAATGAGGCCAGTTTTAAATTTTTTATAATTTTCCGCGGTTTATTGAGCAGCTAAAGACTAGACGGTCCTTTTTGCTGGTCACATTATCGCATTTGTATTTCACACAGTGGACGAAACTTCTTTTCAATGTTAGATCAACTCAGTCAGTTCACTGTTTCATAAACACTTTAAAAGCCGCCTCTACAGACTTTGCTATAACATCTTGTTCATGTTTTTACTCTTTTCTTTTGTATTATTGTCCTTTTTTTTTTCCTTTCCAATTTATTATTTTTTTTAACTTATTTTTCTTTTTTCTTGGAAATCTGTAAATATTAAAATCACTCAATATCATCATTGTTCTGATCTACTCCGGTTCTCCAGTCAATTTATTTCAATTTTTGCTGATTTAAAGCATAAAAAACAAATGTCTTGATTTGCATGTGATGTAGCTGAATCTGCTGCACCTACAGGAGTGTTGATGTGATCAGAACTGGTGCATAACTGGTTCAGGTCAACTGCTCAAAGCTGTGAGTGCAATTTTGCGTAGTTCTGCACGGAGTGCTTCTACACTTTTACATGTGACACAATGACAGGAAGTTCATTCATACATAAACAGGTCGAGATCTGGCAGAAAAAACGTTTTCTGCTGTTCTTCTGCACAACGTACAGGTCAGCTGTCAGATTTCAGGTTTTTATGAAGAAACAGTTTGTAAAATTGGAACATCCTCGGGATGAATCCTGCACTCCTGATCTGTCACATTGATCCAGCTGTCTGCAGATTAGACACATCACTGTGGTTGGCCTGCTGCCAACAGCAGCTGGATCACTGCTCCATGTTTGAAAGGAGCTTTCTTTATCAGTCACTTCATTATAGGAACAAGAAGCTCATCAGATCCTGTCTGTGTGACACTGAAGGTGAGATTACATTTTTAAAAAAAGGACAATATATGAGACGAGTTTCAGAGCAATAATTGTCTAAACTTCTTTCTTCGAGTTTCAGATGGAATGGATATTTCACTTCCTGTTTGCTGTAGTGGATTTCCAATAGTTTAGAAATCAAAGGCTTGTTTTTAAAGAGACAGTTTAAATGGGATTGAGGGAATGACGTGTTTGCAGTTTATATCCAACAACATCAAGCAGTTAAATCAAAGAGTTCATGTTACTAACAGCTCACCTCTCTGCAGCAGTGAGAGGCTGGACTTTAAAATCAATGGGACGATGTGCTGACCAGTCACTCTGTAAGGACACACAGCTGGGTCCAGGTCCAGGTTCGGCAGGTCTCCCATAGATCCTGTTAGACAGAGAAGAGAAGAATAAAGGTCTTCCTCTGAATCTGAGGCTCCATCAGAGTTGGTTAAAAGTACTGCCTGGATGATCCAGAGCTGGACCAGAACTGCACATGTTTTTCCTGCTGTCTGAGAAACTGGACAAGTTCCTCTAAGGAATCCCCTGTACTGGACATCATTTCACTAAGCTATTTTCAATTCTCACCGCCTGCAGGTGAGAAAACTTCAGATGGGATTTTGAAGGATCAACCTTTTCCACACATTCACACAGCGATGTTACTGTCTGCTGTTTGTGATCAAACATGTTTGTTACTTTCCTCACAGCTTTCATGGTTTCACTTGATGCTTCAGTGCTCGAAACATTTTCATCTTCTTGGACCCCAAATAACATAAAGAAATGTTGAGCTCAGTTCAGCTCCCTCCACTCTGCACCACTGAAACTTCTCTTTTGTTTCAGTTACCCTCTATGCACCACTTTTAAAGTAAAATAATGGACTTTAAAGTGATATTTATTTTGATAAAATCCAAAAGAAAACTTTAATTATTTAGAATTACATTTTCAGATAAAAACAAATAAATGTACTAAATAAACCTCAACTGCACCTTTGAATCATCCAGATTCTCAGAAACTAAAATAGACACTCACTGAAAAGAGTCCTTGAAAACAAAATCAAATAAAATGTTGAAAGCCTGTGTCGATATTAAAACTCTGTTTCACTTCCAAAGCAAACAGGAAAATAAAATAAGAGTAAACACATGCAGTAGTTTTATTGATCCTTAGCATTGAGAAGTCACAGCTGGTATCAGTGTTAGTGATGAAACAGTGAGGAGAGTGTTGAAGGGAACGATGAGGGGACAACAAAAACCCAGGAGAGGAAGCTGAGGTCTGGGCTCTGCGCTAACACAGCCTCATGGTCCTGTACCTTAGTAAACACACTAATATCTCACACTACACCCACTCCATAAACTTCACTTAAGCTTTAACTGACTCACAACATCAGCACACATTAACAAACACAGGAACTCGCACAGCTACACTCAACTGTACACGCGTGATGAGATATCATATAGCTGGATTTGGTCATTTTAAGATCTTTGACGGCTCCAGAGATTCACTTTACACAGACTGCTTCTCCTACAGAGATGCAGTTTAGAGACCAGAAACATAAAAGCAGTTCATTTAAAATCAGACAACAAAATGACATCAAAGAGTTCATGTTACTAACAGCTCACCTCTCTGCAGCAGAGACTTTAAACTCAATGGGATGATGTGCTGACCAGTCGCTCTGTAAGGACACACAGCTGGGTTCAGGTCCAGGTTCAGTAGGTCTCCCATAGATCCTGTTAGAGAAGAAAACTGATAAAGACTCAGAAGTTTTTCACCCGAAAGAGAAACTGGTGAATAGAGCCGGTTAAAGTACAGAGACCAAACACATGAACTTGTGTACTAGGACTGCAATGATTCATCAGGTAATTTCAATAACACCATAATCAGAGATCCACGACGCGGGTATTGTGCTTTGATGCTTTGTTTTATCCACAACTCTGTAGCTCTCAGTCATGTTAACTTGAGTAAAAATAAATCTGCAATAGAAAAATATGTTCTGTGAATAAAAAGTGTGACCGCATGAAGCTCAAGCAGCTCCCAGTTTTTCAACACAAAAACTGATAACATAGCTTCAACAGCTTCTGCCCCCTGGTAGGGTCTCCCATGGCAAATTGGTCTTGGGTGAGGGACAAGACAAAGAGCAATTCAGAAGACCCCTATGAGCAGAACACCAAGGGAACAGTTTACCCTGACCAGGATAGGGCTCCACCCTGGAGACAGGCCAAGACTAACAGGTGGAAGTACTTCATCAAAGCACCTGATCAACAAACTGATGGGAACAAAAGAACTTTGTAGCCGCTTCAGCCAGCACCATTAAATTACACTCATATCAAAATAAGGCTTTTCAGGGAGTTTTTAGGACTTCCTGATAATAATGAATTACAGTAGTCCAGCCTGGAAGTAATAAATGCATGAACTAGTTTTTCAGCATTACTCTGAAATAGGATATTTCTCATTTTATGTCATGGTTCTGGGTCCTGTTGCCCCAGCATTCTGAGTTTTTCTGTTTTGATGTCATTTTGTATTATCGTTTATTATTTTAGGTTCACTTTGTAACCCTGAGTTTATTCCATGTTTTCCGTTCAAGCTCCCCTTGTGTCTTTGTCCTTTGCGTCCCTCTCTGTGTGTCTGTGTTTATGAGTATTTGTGTGAGTCCTCGTGTCTTCTTTCCCTCCCTGTGTATCAATCCATGTTCCCCCTATCTTGTTTATCCATCTCTTCCCAGCACGTTTTGTCTCTCTGGTCCTCTCTCTCATTCTCATGCTTGCTCACTCTCTCAGTGGTGTCTGTTTTCTCCTTGCCTCTTCCTGTGTTCCCTCTTCTTTTATTCCACCCTGGTTTTTCTTCCCCTATAGAGTCATGTCAACTTGTCAATTACGTTCCTTCCCAAATAGAGCTGTGCTTTTTGAGTTGAAGTCCTCCCTATCAGTCTGCATTTGGGTCCTATCCTGCCTGTGTCACAGTCAGTTCATGACATTTTAGAGATTAATCAGTCTTACATATTTGTTCAATATGTGCATTGAAGGACATGTCCTGGTCGAGAATGACTCCAAGGTTCCTAACAGTGTTACTGGAGGCTAAGGTAATGCCATCCAGAGTAAGAATCTGGTTAGATAAAGTAATGAAGAGTGGCTCAAGACTTTTCCACAGGACTGCACACATTCATCAGCACAACTAGGAAAATGGAAGTAGCTCCCCAAATGTTATTTATGTGAAAATAAAATATAATTTACACAAACTGCTTCTCCTACAGAAATGCAGTTTAGAGACCAGGAAACAACAGCAAGCAGTTCATTAAATCAGACACCAAACTGACAAAGTTCATGTTACTAACAGCTCACCTCTCTGCAGCAGAGACTTTAAAATCAATGGGACAATGTGCTGACCAGTCACTCTGTAAGGACACAGAGCTGGGTGGAGGTCCAGGTGGGTTCCTGTGAATAACGATGGAGCAGTGATGTGAGTGCTGAGCTGTGACATGGAGAAGAGTCATGGACAGTTAGAGATGGTCATCTCACCTCTGAGCTTTGGTCTGGCTCTCATGTTCCCCACACAGAGTGCTTTTAGAGGGAGGGACTCCCTCCTCTCTGTCCTCACACTGATCCATGCTGCTCAATTCACATCAGCTTACACACACTTTCTACCTTCACCTGCAGAGGAAACACAAATCATTCATGTGCACATCAACTGAAATCCTCCTTTCCGTCATGTGTGCTGTCCAAATATCAGCTGCTTCTTTCCTGCTTCATCTCAGTGTGAGCTGAATGCAGTCAGACAGCAGTGTGAGGCAGAGGAAGCTGCCATCAGCTGCTCTACTATCAGTCCACTAGATGGAGCCGTGAAGCACACACAATGCATTCACTGACACACACACTGATTTAATGGTAATAAGAAAAATAAGAAGTGACAATTTGTCTCTCTAAGTGTGTTAATGTGGACAGAAAACAAAAGGAAGGTGGATGAGGCAGATTTTAACAACACACGGATCTTGTTTTGATTTTCTGCGGTTGGTTCTTTTATTCCTAACTGCGTAGTTTTAATTTAAAAAGGAGGAGCATTTTAAGAGTACAGCTCTGTGTTAAGTACTCTCTGCCCCAAAAGCAGGCATGGAGGAGATCCAGGCCCCAGACATCTAGAGGACCCCCAGAGTGCAAGTGCCCAAGGAGGACCATTGGTGGGTGTGGATATGAGGGAAATATTTTGCTGCTATTGTTCATAATCATCATCATTACCATTGCATTAATAACATAATCTACAGCATTGATATTGCATTCAGATGTTTAAACATATTGGCACCCAATTAACCTTTAATACAGGTGCAGTGATGACCACTTTAAACTGTTGAGTTAAATCTATAATCTTAAATGTTTATATGCTGATTATTTTGGGTTATAAAAGAAAGGCTCAACTCTGAGTATAGCCTGTGCCAAAATAGACAGGAAACTGCATGCTCTTGCAGAGCGCGCTTTTGCAGAAAGTGAAACTAAGCAGAGTGTAAGTTATTTTGAGGAGCTGTTTGGATGATGCTATTTGAATAACCAGGTTATTCATTATTATCTTTTATTCATTTATATCTTTTGATTAAGCTTTTAGTAGTGGTTCTTGATTAAAACATTTATTCAATGGATTACATATACATAGTTTCAGTTAGGTTATTAAACATATGAGAGTGGCTTGTGTCTCTCTGTCTGTTGAGAGGTTATGAGTTAGTCGGCGAGGTGAGGCAGAGTGCATTTGAGGTCAAGACACAGACACACACCCACACACACACACACAGTAACTAGACTCATCTCTAGGTGAGAGTTTAAACATGTTTTGCTGTAACTGCATTTTGTGCCTGCATACGTGACAGTTTGTTGCAGGACCTGTTCCAGAAATAAGCGAGAGTCAGAAGATGAACAGGAAGCACCTGCCGTGGAGACGAGAGAATGTTCTTTCTTAACTGTGTCACAAGTTGTCAACAGAACATTTGTGGTTTTAACTTATGCATGTGATGACGCGGAAGGGGCGTCAGTAAATATTCTCTGATGATTATAAGACCTTTGCTGTGTAGTTTTTTGATGCTGATTGTGTGACAGTGTTCATCTGCCCACGCGTGTTCATTAAAATCATTGTTTGACCCAACCTTCTGGGACCGGTGTGGTTATTTGGATTTCCTCTTGTACCTCTCCTTAATATTTGAATCCGTAACAAGGGGCAAATGTGCCACCATCCTGGAAGGAGCTGAGGAGAGCCCCAAATGAGGGGTCACCCAGCAGCCATAGAGCAGAAGCCTGGGATTTTAACTTAGCAAAGCAAAACTGTCACAATCTGCAAAGATGGAAGACTCATGTTTGATGATGTAGAACATGCAGACATTAGATACAGAAGGACTGAGAAGATAAAGGGATAAAATAATGCTTATTGAGGGGAACCCAGGAAAGTAGAACACAAGCAGCTCTCTCCTCTGCCTCACATCATATTCATGAGAAACAAAGAATGATGTTTGGTGTTTTCAGCCAAGGAAAATGTCTTCATGGAAGTTCAAACTAGAAAAACCTTTAACTGCATAGGGCTGTTTGATATGACAATATTGACACGTATATTGTTTCATATTATATGCTATTGTTTGTTTCGCGTTTTGTCACAAAAACACATTATTTATGGTCACCACGTGGATACCTCTGTAGCATGGACATGGTTTGGTTTTGAAAAATCTGACATGGACCAGAAAACTGTCATTTCCAAATTATGCCGCAAATGCCATGACAGACTTAAACATGACAAACCTCTTCTATAACCTATATCACAAAAGAGATTAAGAGAATTTACAAATGAGAAGCAAACAGGCTTTTGCATGTGGAACGCCATATAACAAAGGCTCGAAGACAGAAGGAGATAACAGTGGCTACTGCAACTTATATCTGCAAAGATATAATATATAGGTCCCATGGGAAAGAGGGCGGCTGGGTGACGGTGAGGAGGAAGCATAGTCTTAA
>CAKLIZ010005076.1:0-12351 GCA_922035795.1 Oreochromis mossambicus | reverse complement strand
GCGAATAAAAAAGGTAAGACACTACCTGTTGAAATGAATTTCCAAAAGGTGTCAGATTGAATATGACAAAATTACAAGGTCTACTCACTGAAATTACTGGTGAAGGTCTGTTTCATTTTGATGGTAATTTCACGAGCATGCTGGTTGAAGTAATGATAATGAAAGTAATAAAGTACAGCACTGAGAAAGTTAAAAGCGGTTGGAGCCGCTGAGAGAATTAAAGCAGTTGAAGCTGCTAATTTAGTGTGGTAGGGAATTTGGTCATTTTGTGGGTTGGAGCCCTATTGGTCATGGACTCTATTTTGTGATGGTCATTTTGTGGGTTGGAGCCCCTATGTCCACAAGGATAGGTCTGCCTGATTCTTACTCCTGTGTGGGAGTGTAGAGGGTTAGTTCAAATTATTATAAATTTTTCTAGAACGACAGCGGCGTCTGTTAAGAAGTGCATTTTCTCCTTGGTAACGCTTGCGCATGGGCAGGACGCTGACCCATGACCTACCCTGAAGTGTAGGGATAGTACCGTCGACAATGGGGGAGGACTTGGGAATCTCCGAAATTGCTAGGAGTTAGTCTCCTATTCTTGCGCTTTTTTGGCTACCTGTAAATTAACTTAGGACTAGAAATCTGGACGGAACGGTTGGAGCTGCTCCGGTGAATTGATTGCAAAAAAGTCAGAGACTTTATTGGTTGGAGCCGTTATGTGAAATTTATCAAAATTATATAGGTTTTAAGAGGCCTAGAATCTGTGCAGTTGTAATATAAAGACATCTCCGTGTAATATAAAATAACTGATCTTTGTATAAGAGGAGTTTCTGTGTCACTAGTGCACCGCCGGAGGTGCACTGAGCGTGAGTCTGTGAAAATGTAAATGAGGAGCGGTGACGCGCATAGTGATTGTTGCTTTCAGTTTCGAGCTTTGTAACTATTGTTTGAAAATTTTGCTAAATGCCTGTAACTAAGAGGTTGGGTTTGCTTATTACGAGGGGATAAATAGAGTTTGAATTAATTGTGGTGAATGTGTGATCCGTGACTAAGTTTAAAGGTCACAGTTTAAGTGTGTGAGTGCGCGATGAGTCTGACTGAGTGAGAGAATGCTGCAGGTCTGCGAGTTATTTTTAGACAACCTGTGTTTATGTAAATGAAGCGGCTGCTACTGAGAGTGCACAAAGAGGTTTTAACAGCTGTTTAATAAACAACGTGGCTGCGAAATCCCTGGAGTGTTGGGGATTCTATAGAAACTGTTACGTATTGCTGAATGATTGTATTTAAGATGCTGGTTTTGTTTACAACAATTTTGTGAGTGAAGTTTTAATTTTTGACAGTGTATGACTGTTTTGCCGAGTTTTGAGATAGAATATATAAATTGTGATTTGAGTTTTTCTTAGAGAAGAGGGATGTTTGTTTCTGGATCTTGTCAGATTGAATATTCACGTACAGGGAGTGTTATTCATATGACATGCATTTGTCGGGCTGAAACGCTGGAGAACCAGTATGGTTTTACAGTGTCTGCAGAAATAAGACGGTCAGAGTTATTTAGCTTTCTGTTTCGTAGTTTCCTGATATTCCGGTGCTTGGAAAAATATATTGAGAGACATGAAAGGGACCCACGTGAAGCTGCCGGTGCGTTTTCCTTGTTCTGCGAACGTGCTTTTAGTCCCTTTGATATAGAGTACCAGTGGACCGGGTGAAGGACGGTGAAGTTGCGAGTATATGCAAATGAGCTGGCTGCTGTGAAACTCAGAAGGGTTCCTGTTTTGGTTTAAAGTGTTTTTGAGGTCATAAGCATGATTTGCACATATTGTTAACTGACTGTAAATATTAAGTTGTTTTGTTTGTTATGAGGATATTCACGGGGCTTTATTTTATTGCTGTGAGGATGTAATGGATGAGCTGGGTTTGGAATATTGTTGTTGCGATGCAAAGCTGGATGTTTTGAAGCTGAAGCTGTTTTAATTTAGGCAATATATAACTGGTGATATTGACGTTTGAGTTTTCTTGTGTTTTTATCTGAGGCTTAAATAAACAAATAAGCACCTCTAAGAAACCTGGTCAAATTTTACTGTGCATAATAACACAAGGTGTATATAGGTATAACTCATTGCGGCCTATGCTGTGGTTATAGGACTGATTACAAAAATTGACAAATTTCTGGGAGTAAAATGTGAAGATAAGATAAAGTATATAAAGTTTAATCGGATGATTTGAGTTTGTTAAGTACATGGCCATATAATAATGTCGAGTTGTAGCATGCTGACATATCAGTAGAGAACTGTTAAAGATCAATGAGCTGTCTTGACGCAGAGAAAATGGAGTGGTCGTCCTGTTAGGATTGAATGATGCTCCGACTCGGTGGTCAAGTTCAGACATAAGCCTTAAGCGCTCATGAGCCACTAATAAGCGTGACAGAGTAATAAGTATATAAAAGAAATAAATAACACAGTTGAATGAAAGTGTTGAACAACTGTGACAGGATTGAGTTATATAAGATCACAGTGAAATGAGCATGCAATAAAGTGGACTTGTTAGAGGCAGTTTATCAGTAGCGTAAAATAAAACAAAACAAAAAGGGGTTGGCTGAAATAACAAGGTTTACAATTGAAGAGTGTTAATCTGGACTTGAGGTTTACATAAGCGACAATCAGTTGGAAATAATCATAATGCTGTTGGAGGCGTCCTGTAAAGTGGATATTTGGCTTGTGGAAGGGGTCTTTGAAGTTAACTGTGTTTGCCATGGAGAAACGGAGGACGCCCCGTATGATTTGTCCATATGCGCAGAAGTTGATTTAGATGATTTGGATGAGTATGTAAATAAATGTTTGTTATTGTTTACGGGATTAATGGAATTGGCGGACAATGAAGATAACCCGGGGTGGGTGCCTTCTAACGCAGCGGTGTTTCTTTTCTCCCTGGTAGAAGCGGCGGAGACGGGTTCCGATTTTAACATGCTTGGATGAGGGTGTATTAAGGTGGAACCCGGGTCAGAACAAATGAAGTGTGCTTTGATGAACGGGTGGCCAAGTCACGGATGCCTTATGATAAGTTGGGTTAAACTCTGTGTGTCGCCAAGCAGGAGAAGACGAGGAAGTGACTGTCAGAGTGGTGAGACGGGCTGTGGAAACCGAAAGGAAAGTACAACAGAGTAATCCAGAAGGAGGAGTCAGAAACGTCATTGGAGGAGGTAAGTGAGATAGAATGGGTGACAGGGCGACCTCTGGTGAATTAAAAGGGTATAAGCCCTTGAAGGCTCAGGTTGAGCAGCTTAAGAAAGCTATTCGACTGGCTAATGCTGGGGCTTTAAAAGCAGCCGAAAAGGAATGTCAGGTTATGGAGCTTGAGGTAAGTAAGCTCATCACATCCCAACAAAAGAAATTGAGTGATGAAATAGCTTTAAGCTTGGTGTTCCAAACCGAAGGAGAAAGATGTGAAGGACAACTGAAGCAGCTGGAAGAGGAGTCTGCAGGTCACTCAGTGAATAGAAAAACAAAAGCAGCAATGAAAGATCTCAGAGAAGTGCATGACAAGTGCTCTAAGTGGCTGTTTTTGTGGAATGCTGCAAAATCTTGGATGAAGGAAGATGACACGGCCAAAACAGGGGATATGGTGAGTATAATGGCCTCAGTTAAACAACTGAAAGAGGAAAATAAGAAGTTGGAGGATCAAATGAGGACCTTGACCACAAAAACAGAGGAAACTGCTAGACACTCCACACCCAAAATATACCCATGGGCCACTTTAATGCCAAGTGCCCCACCCCCACCCTATGTCATGCCGGTGATGACTTTGGATGGAGGACAGGTTCGTGGGCCTGAAGGACAAACAGGAACAGTCCTGGGGGGAGTGGTGAATGTTGATTACACTAGTAGGCACACAGGGAGTCAGGAGGAAGAAGTAAGAGCAGGGGTGCGTCAGCCCGTTAGTGAAGGTGGGAGACTGGAGGCCTCAGCTGCAGATGAAGGCCCAACCTCGCCACAAAAGGGGATCATGGGTGATGAGCTGACGCCGTCCGAGGAACGCATGGTAGAACAGCCCAGACAGGACAGACAGGTGGAGGGGACGCACACCCGAGAGGAGGTGCGATCCATGACGGAACTGGGAGCCCGGCCCAAGCACAAGGGGTCGCCAGGTCCGCAGAAGGAAGGACAGGCCCAGATGAGGGGATCGGGTGGAGCAGAAAAAACGCCCGACCGGGAACGCTGGGAAGGAGAAGTGCATGGTCCTATGTATGAGGAGCCTGAGGCATTGTTGAAAGTGTTCAGAGCATTGGAAATGGTGAAGCAGAAAATACTTAAGGACGGGTCAAAGGACAAAATAGAGGACGAGGCCTCGTGGACAGAGGAAGAGGAAGTAGCCGAAGAAGGAGAAGTTGAGTCAGACCCAGGTCCAAGCATAAAGCTGAGAAACCTCGAAGTAAAAAAGGATGAAGGTGGAAAACAGAAGCAGGCCACTGCAGGTCGGAGAAGATCAATGTTTGGGCAGTCAAAGGGAAAGACACAGGTGGTGAAAAATAGAAAAGTGATTTTTGACAGAGGAGTACAGGACGGACAACTGAATTTGCCTCTGATGTCTGGTCCATGTGGTGAACCAGTGTATAGAGCATATAAAATCAGAGATTTGGAAGCATTGGTTAAACAACTTCCGCCCATTACAGAAGGAGGGGCTAGTTGGCTGAGGAAACTGACCGCACTGACCGAAGCAGAAGAGCTTGCTCTCGGTGATTTTCGCGGGGTCGCTGGACGCTGCCTGCTCGGGGGGGGGGGTTAGCTGATGTAGAGGGGCAAGCACGCACCACTACGTATGCTAATGACCTCCCTCTCTCTGAGGTCCAAAGTGCCCTGTTTGATGCTGTTCGTGAAAAGTATCCAACACGCAACACCGGCATGATACCTAAGATAATTTGGGACCCTAAAGACACACCAGGGGAGTTTTTGGCGAAAGCTAAGGAGCAGTGGTTGATTGAGACAGGCATTCATCCAGGTAAAGAGGGCGAAACTAGGGCGTGGTTCCGTTCCGCCGTTCTAGCAGGACTGCCAAAACAGGTCACAGCAGACTTAGAGAAGAATCCAGACTTTGCAGTAGCAGACTCGGCGCAGTGGGAGAGGCACGTGGTGCATAGACTCCAGCAGGAACAGGATATGGTGAATAAACAAAAGAAGGAGCTCGAGGACGCACAGGCTCAACTTATTAGGTTGCAGTTGGGGGAGGCTCGCGACAAAATTGACAGTAAGAAAAAGGAATTGAAAGAACAAAGCAAAAAAATAATGGTGGCAAGGCCCGGGGCTGATCCGGTGCCTGACTGGCCAGATTTGGATCCGAATCTCTATCCTGATGACCGCTGGCCCACCAATGCACCAGGGCAACGTAGACCCGCTGGGAATTGGGGGACCGGTGGTCCGCAAAGGGGGCGTGGTGGATCCGGCAGGGGCGGACTAAGAGCTCGGCCTCTGGGGTCTCCAGCTAACAATGTCGGTTGGAGTGGCTGCTTCATATGTGGAGCAGAGGGGCACTGGGCTAAAAGGTGCCCTGAGGCAACCCGTAACTATCCACAGCGGGGCTATCAACCCCAGGCACGTGGAAACATCAGAGGAGGAGCTGCGTACAGGGGAGCGCACCAAGCACCGAATCCCAGTGCAGCGCCTGTCGCCCAGTATCCAGTTGCTGACTGGGGCTGGGACGGGGAGCAATACTGACGCCGCCCGGAGAGACCGGACAGTGTGGGTACGGCAGAACCCATGCTGTCGATGACCGTGGAGGGTACAGAATTACCCTTCCTGGTGGACACTGGAGCAACCTATTCTATATTGAGAGACACACCTGACTGTGCAACACTTTCAAGTAGCACAGTTAATGTTGTGGGTTTCTCCGGGATTCCAATGACTCTGCCACTGACTGATCCAGCCTTGACGCAGCTGGGAAAACAGACTTTGAAACACCAATTTGTGGTGTCACCACAGGTGCCTGTAAATCTCATGGGCAGGGATCTGCTTGTGAAACTGGGAGCAACTATTATGTGTTCGGCAGACGGCCTGACGGTCACTCTGCCAGGAGGAAAAGAATTCCCGTGCCTGGGATCGCCTTCAAAGACTCAATATCTGGTCAGAGACTCTGAGCAGTCCACAGCAGACATATACTGGGGACGGCTGGTGGAGGAAGGCATTCTGAGAACATACCAGCAATGGAGACCCTGGATAATGAGCTTGGCCGTCTACTCTGAGCCTAGAGATCCTTACCACGTCACCCTTTTTTATGATAAGGAAGAAGACGACACCTATAGGGAGCAATTTGAGAGTGATCTAGAGGGAGAAACGTGGAAGGTGAAAACACACAATATTTACATTGGACCAGAAGGTGTCGCCGCGGCTGTCAAATTAACGGATGAACAATTGCCCTGGTACAATGTGGGAGAGGATTCAGCCCCTCACATTACTTTGGCGGTCCATGTTGGTCATGAGGCACGAGAACTAGGGCCAATGGTCAAGCGGGCGCTGGACAACTCTTGTTGGCAAGGTACGCAAATTCCAAATGTTTGGTATGCTCCTAAATGTAAAATCTATCGTGTACTTTGTTGTTCTAACGATGCTGTGATTTTAGAACATAAAGAAATTTCCAGAACACATGGCAGGGAGAAAACAGATCATCCAGACGCGGTGGCTGAACTCCCCAAACTGCCTGACACATTGTGGTCCAGAGGGCCAACGGATGTGGGTTTAGCTTCCTGTTCACCTGTTCTTTTCGAGCTGAAGTCGAATGCACCTATCAATAAACCACAGTACAGGCACAAACCGGAGGCTGACGCAGGTATTGCAGAAACAATTGAAGGGCTGTTGCAGGTAGGGGTGTTAGAACCATCACACTCATACTGGAACACACCTATTTTACCAGTTGAAAAGCAGGGCACGGGGAAATACAGAATGGCACATGATTTGAGAGCTATTAATGCCATACTACGTACTGAAACTGTCCCTGTGCCTAACCCATACACAGCTCTCACTGCAATCACATGGGACCAGAAGTGGTTCACGTGCATTGATTTGGCTAACGCATAATTTTGTCTTCCACTGCACGAGTCACTCAGAGACATTTTTTCATTTACATACAGAGGCAGACAGTTCAGATATACACGATTGCCACAGGGCTTTGCGCTGTCACCAGGCATTTTCAATCAGGTGCTGAAAGAAGCCCTGTCACCATGTCAACTGCCTGAGGGCTGCACACTAATCCAGTATGTTGATGACCTCTTAGTTGCAGCTCCTTCTGTGGCGGCGTGTACGGCAGCCTCGCTCGCAGTGTTGAACCGACTGGCAGAATGCGGCTTCAAGGTCAGTAAGGAGAAACTGCAGCTGGTCCGACCGGAGGTAACTTTTCTGGGCCGGGTGATTGCACACAAATCCGTGGGGTTAATGAACACACACAGAGACCAAATTCTCACACATCCCAAACCACGAACTGTGAAAGAATTGCTTTCTTTTCTAGGTTTGACAGGTTACAGCAGACAGTTTATTCCGAACTACGCAGGTAAAACCGCCCCTTTAAGGGACCTGATTAAGAAAGTCGGCGCTCGAGACCTGAAGGCTGAGTTGTCTTGGACGCCGGCCACAGAGCCCGCGTTCATTTCATTGAAGCAGGATTTGTCAAGAGCCACTGATCTGGCCACACCAAATTACGATGAACCGTTCTACCTAGTTGTTTCTGAAACAAATGACATTGTAAATGGTGTATTGTTTCAGAAAAAAGGGGGGAGTAGAGATGTGCTCATGTATGTCAGCATAAAACTGGGCCCAATAGAAGCAAGACACCCAACATGCACACGACACGCAGCGGGGGTTGCAAAAATCATCCAGAAAACAGCACACATAGTAAGGGAACACCCACTGAAAGTGCTTACCACACACAGTGTAGTGGCTTATGTGAACTCACAGGCGTTCACAATGACCCCACTGAAACAACAGAGGTTGAGCAAAATTTTAGATGCACCCAATCTGACATTCACACATGAAGGAATTAACATGGCAGATTTAATGGGGTCAGGGGAACCACATGACTGTGTGAAAAGAGCCCAGGTTGAAGAGAAAGTGAGAGAGGATCTAAAAGCAGAACCCATAGCAGGAGCAGAGGAGTGGTTCACAGATGGATGCTGCCACAGAGATGGAGAGGGACTTAAAGCAGGGTATGCTGTAGTTCGCAGAGTAGGACAGGAGTATCAGGTAATAGAAGCAGGAAGGATTGAGGGACAGCAGTCAGCCCAGAGAGCTGAAGTGATAGCCCTGATTCGAGCTCTGCGGTTGGCCAAGAACCTGAAAGTGAACATTTACACGGACTCAGCATATGCGTTTGGAGCCGCACATGTGGAACTGGCTCAGTGGAAGAGAGCCGGATACAGAACCGCGACCAACGCACCGATCTGCCACAAAAAGGAGATGGAGGAACTGGAGAAGGCCCTAGAGGATCCAGATGAGGTGAGTATTGTAAAATGCAAAGGACACTCACAGGGAGACAACCCGGTGGCAAGAGGAAACCAGACAGCTGATGAAGCTGCAAAAAAGGCCGCAGGCTATAAAGGACAGAGACAAATGGTGCAGGTAACGGCAGAAGAGGAGGTGAGTACCAACACTTTGGAGGAGGTCAGACAGGCTCAGAAGGAAGCAGCCCCAGAGGAAAAGGGGGTGTGGCAGGTTAAAGGAGCCTGGTAGGAGGAAGGTCTGTGGAGGAGCCCGGACGGGCGTCCAGTTTTGACGACCAAAATGGCAAAGCAAAAGGTAAGTGAAGCTCACGGACTGGGCCACGTGGGTATAAAACAAATGGAGAAAAACTTGTGTCGGTGGTGGCACCCGGAGTTAAGGAACATGGTACAGGAAAAGGCCAGAACATGTTTAATCTGTGGAGCACACAATCCCAAACCAGCAGTGAAACCAGAGCCGGGTAAGTTTTTGATGCCTGAGAGACCGGGAGAGGAGATTGTTATTGATTTCACTGACATGATTGAGACAGGCCCCGGTGGTGTGAGGTATTTGTTGGTGTGTGTTGATGCCTTGACCGGCTGGCCAGAGGCTTGGCCAACCCGGAAGGAAGACGCGAAGAGTGTAATAAAGTGTTTGATTAACCATTACATTCCGCGACACGGGTTTCCCCGAAGGATTAGATCAGATAATGGCACACACTTTAAAAACCAGGATCTGCAAGAAGTAGAGAGAATGTTGGGAGTGCAGCATAAATTTGGGACAGTGTATCATCCCCAGTCTCAAGGAAAGGTGGAAAGAATGAATCTGAATTTAAAAAATAAGATAGCGAAAATATGTGCACAAACAGGGTTAAACTGGGTCGCTGCACTCCCCATTGCTTTGATGACCATACGATGTTCTGTGAATCAGTCAACAGGGTTTACCCCGTACGAGCTGCTGACCGGGGGACAGTTTCCAGCACCTTGGACAGTGGTCTCGGCGGAGCAGCCCCAGAAAAGGAACAGGTCTCATGCTGAATATTTTAACGAGTTGAAAGCTCTTGTGTCCAGTTTCACAAAACAGGTGACGTGTGAGAACCCCAGAGAGAAAGGAGAGGTCCCTGATGCCAAGGCGGTGTGGCTAAAGGTCATCAAACGCAAGTGGAAGGAACCCCGTTGGACCGGTCCATACGAGGTGACAGCCCGGACGGCTACAGCGGTCCAGCTGAAAGGAAAAGGCGACACCTGGTTCCATTGGACGCAGTGTGCGGCAGCAGACGAGAGCCTAGTGGACGAGGATCCGACTCCGGCGGACACGGGGGGCAACGAGTCTAAGAGGCAGAATAAATCCTCTCCCCTGTGCAACGGGCCGACTGGTAGTCCACCCAGAAGGCCGAAGAAAGAAGAATCGCTGAGGAGGAGATCGCCGCGCCTGCAGAAAGGAGGGACCACAAACTGAGTGGCCAGAAGAGAGTAGCTGAAAAAGAGGAAAAGCAAGCAACAAAGAGACAAAGGAAAAGCACGCTTGACATTCTTTTATTTTTAATCATTAAATACACGTTGAAAATGCCACGCCATGAATCAGACCCTCATGAAGAGAGGGCACAAATTAAAATATTACTTGTTATTGTGAGTTTGATGTCTGTGATGATATTAATTATGGCCGTATGTTTGCTCGTTTATACTTTGCAGAAAAACCCAAGTGAACTGTCCGGGACCGGAGGTCAGCCCACTCCAGCACCACAAGAGGGATCGTTCACCGAAACGGGGCCGAGGATGAGAACAAAGCGTGAGATCTCGGTCACAAAGGATGGGTGTCTCAGCAGATATAAGGGGCTAGAGTTGGACTACGTTAAAGGGTCCACAAGTGCATATACGTTTGACTTATGTGAAGTGATAGATTGCGAAGGGGCAAACAGCAGCTGGAGGGGATATGATGTGTGGGTTTGTAGCCATCCGGACATATGTACGCGGGGAGGGAGCCCTCACTCCAGCCGGGGAAGTCACGCTGTGCTGGGGTCTTATACTGCAGGTCAGTGGTGTATTCCTGGTTGGGGGAATGTGGTAGGATGGACCGGAGTAGGGTGGCAGCCGCAAGTGCCTGAGGGGTTAAAAGGGATAGCAATTCAGAGGGATTTTTCCACTTCGCAGAAGCCTATCACCCTTTCCTTGGGTCCCTGGAATGCTCTCCCTAGGTCAGAAAGTCTGGGAGGTGTGTTCTACCTAGTAATCGGGGTAGATATGGTAGGGACAGATCCAACAGGAGTAATTAGGATAAACCTTGTCAACCCAAAGCCCAAGCCAATAGGAAATGAGCCGTCCACCGCAGCACCAGAGGAATGGGAACCAAAAGTCAGGCGAGTCCTCACGGTAGATTATACGAGGTTAAAACCGAAGAATTTAATAGAACGCACTACCGGGTTCAGCGACAGCAATCTGTGGCTGGACTGGATGGCATTAAATGCCAAGGAACAGCAAGTGTCAAATTGTGTGGCTTGTGCGTCGGCTAGATCACGTTTATTTACAGAACCTGCACCACTACATCCAGAGGATCAGTGGGGCTATGACTGTATGCTGCAACTGACTAGAGGAGCAGTGAGCACTGGAAACTGTACGGTTTTGTCCAGTTTATTTCCCCCGACCGATAAACAGACGAAGGCAGGACCATTTATGCCGAAAAAAGATAATTATACGTGTTTCAAGTTCTCCACAGATCACATGAAATATAAGGTGGGAGAAATTGACCCAAGTTGGTGTTCAGTTACCAAAACGGGGAGGACTACAAATAATGTAAGTGATGTAAACACGTTAATTGGAACCTGGGCTAGAAGTGGGCTTTATTATTATTGTGGACATAAAACTCTTTTGGCTCGTGTTCCTCTGGGGAGCGTGGGAACGTGCGCAATGGTGAGGCTAGGTGCGCCACTTATGCTAATTGGAAACCGGGTGAAGGCAATCCCACAGCACAACACACGCACGCTGGCGGCTAGGCGCAAGAGACACATTTTGGGAAAGAAAGGGGCTGAGGGAACACATGCTTATGATCCTAGGATGGACTCACTGACCTGGATAGACTCAATAGGAGTGCCCAGGGGAGTTCCAAATGAGTATAAGCTTGCAGATCAGATAGCAGCCGGGTTTGAAAACATTCCAATAATCGCTGCTCTCTTTCCGGTGACCCCAAACAAGAATGTGGATAGAATTAATTATGTTCACTATAATCTGCTGAGACTCTCTAACCTTACCCGAGATGGGATGGAAGGGCTAGTGGAGCAAGTGGGCCCAACCTCGCTGATGGGGGTGCAGAATAGAATGGCTCTAGACATGCTGTTGGCAGAACGAGGCGGTGTATGTGCTATGTTCGGTGATCAGTGCTGTACTTTTATTCCAAATAACACGGCTCCAGATGGGTCAGTCACCCGAGCTTTAGAGGGACTGAAAACGCTCTCTAAGACCATGCACGAACACTCGGGAATTGATAATCCGCTGGAGGGCTGGATGACCTCGGTCTTCGGACAGTGGAAAGGGTTTGTACTTCCAATTGTGCTTTCATTAGCTGTGTTAGTGGGTATTTTGGTGACCTGTGGCTGTTGTCTCATTCCTTGTGCTCGAGCTCTGTTAGAAAAGATGATCACGAAGGCAGTGGATTCGGGAGCAGAAGCCCACATGCCCATGATGCCCTTGAGGGACATGGGAGTCGCTGTGTGGGACGAGGAGTGATGCACCTGAAAGTATGGTGACCTCTGGTCAGCCAGAGGTCAAACGGGGGAATGAGGGGTCAGATAAAATGCTTTTGCCATTATGTAATCTGTAATTTCCATATAGTATGCTGATCAGTGTAATTTTCAATGATCAAATTGTAATAGAGACGAGCAAACATATTAGCAGATCTGAGAAGGAAAAACCTGTGTTATGAA
>CAKLIZ010005075.1:0-12354 GCA_922035795.1 Oreochromis mossambicus | reverse complement strand
TCAAAATCAGGACTACTTAGGACTTAACCAAGACAGAACCAGAATCAAAACACTCAAAATCATCATAGACCTGCACTACACTTATTTTTTAATTCTACCAAAGTCCACTATTTAGATTGAGAAAAGTTTATATAATTATTTAGCCTTGTTGTGCAAACAAGCCTGCATAACTTAATGAATATAGAATTTGAAAAATAACAAACCTAAAAAGAAACACTAGCTACGAGATACATGAGTACCTATGATACGGTGATACTTTTGGTAAACAACCATTTGACTAACATGTGTGTCTCCCCTGCTCTTGTTCCATCTCTGTTCTGTCCTCATTCTCCATCTCCCTCTCTGCTCCTCTCTCCCCCTCTCTGCTCCTCTCTCCCTCTCTGCTCCTCTCTCTCCCTCTCTGCTCCTCTCTCCCCCCTCTGCTCCTCTCTCCCCCTCTCTGCTCCTCTCTCTCCCTCTCTGCTCCTCTCCCCCTCTCTGCTCCTCTCTCCCCCCTCTGCTCCTCTCTCCCCCTCTCTGCTCCTCTCTCTCCCTCTCTGTGCTGACAATCATCAAATATACAGTGGAAATCAGATATTTACAAACTCTTCAGATCAAAACACAAACACTTTTTTAATTGTAACATCAAATCAGACTAAATGTTTATTTTTTTTTAGATTGATAAATATATAAAACATATTTGTTAACTTTAAGAGTAAAGAGAGAAACTGTCTGTATTTCTTAATTGCAAATGGCACCAAATTGTATTCAAAATTGAGCCACACTTATGGAGCTCCACAGTTCTTTTCCTGGTGTTTTGGTTGACATCTCTTGATTTTCCCATATCAAAGAAACAGGCTCTGTGTGTTGCCTTATATGCATCCACAGGTGTGCCACCAATTTACTCACATGGACTCTACTAACCTATCAGAAGCTTCTTCAGCTCAGAATGGAATCGTCTGGACTTTTCTTATTAATTAACAATAAACTTAGTGTATATGTACTCCTACATTTGATGAAAGTGATAAAAAAAATAGACAGCTCTCTCTTTATTCTGACATTTAACTAATTCAAAAGATATTTCAACATTTATTTATCCAAAACAAAACAAGTTTACTCTAAATTGATGTTGTACATTAAAAAAAAGTGTTCTTGTGTTTTCCATAAAGTGTATGTAAATATCTGGTTTCAGTTGTGAATATACTGCTGTGTATTGAAGTTCCTCTTGTTTTGCATAGAAATATACTGAACAACATACAAAGCATAATATATAAAATAACATCTACCAGAGTTTTTTCTTTGAAAGAAGCTCCTTATGTCCATTCTTGTATATCAGTACATTACTGAGGCCCCCGGGAAAATCGGTAGGGGCGTGGGAGATGCCGTCGGTGAGTAGATAACTATCGCCTGAGAGGAGTTTCTTGGCCCGCTCTGCATCAGAAAGGGATTAGCACCACAGCAGCAGCGCCTTGAGAGTGGTGTATTTTCTGGAGGAGGGTCATCACACAGCAGTTGGACAGCGGATCCAGCAAGGCCACCGCATGATGGTATTTCATGTCGCTGGCTGAAACGTCACAAAGAGCAAACTGAGCTTCGATGTGCACAAACTGTCGAAGGAAGGTCGTGAAGCTAAATGTCTGCAGTTTAACCGACATAGCAAAAAATTAAAACGTACTGCTATCACTTCATTAAGATAGTGTTGTCAATGGAAAATTGTACTTAGTAGTCAGTATAAGCTTTTAATGATATAAGTTTAAATATGATAGAATACCACATAATAACCTTTTGATGTCTTAGACTGTTGTTACTTGTTCTGTTCTCTTTTATCAGTTCCCACAGCGATAGTACAGAGCTGAACAAGCAGTTCTGACTCCCTACAAGGAAAAGGAGCTGCTTCCCACACACACACACACACATTCACATACGCACATGCTCACGTATCAACATTCCACTAAACAAATGTATTCATTATTGTATTATTTTTCTTGTGTATAAATAAAGACAAGTGCAAGAACAGAGCGCTGATCACAGGCCCCCCACTCTGATGTGAGCGTTCTGTGACCACCCTTGCAAGTAAAGATCTGCAGTGTGTGTCTTCACTCTTAGACTCTCAGCTGAAGACGTGTCTTTTAGAATAAATCTCTTGACATTTATTTTGGTCCTTCGAGCCGGATCAGAAACATCAGAACTGTTATCTGTGACTCTGTTCCAGGATCTAACACTGATTCCTGACGCCGTGGGGAGCCAGCACCGAAGTCTGTGCACAGCCCTCTTAGACGAGGAGGAAAGCCCCGGGACGTGAATTCGAGTCTGGGCCGGTCTGGTCCACGGCGGTGGGATTCAGTCTGACGGTCCGAACCAACAGTGAGACGTCTGAGGGTGAGAGACACTATTTTGATATATAAAACCGCCGAGAAGGTTTTAAGAAACGCGTGAAATAAGGTGATAAAATAGGTTAAGTTTGCCAAAAGGCCAAAAGGAACTAAGATAAAATAGGTTTAAGTTCGCCAAAAAGAACTAAGTTTAGACCAGTTTTAGAGGTAGCCGGAATTACTTCGTGACAAATTAAAATACGTTTAGGCAAATTAAAACACGTTGAGACAAAGAAATTAAAATAGCTTTAAGTTCGCCAAAAGGAACTATGTTTAGACTGGTTTTAGAGGTAGCCGTTAAATACTTCGTCACAAAATAGGTTTAAGTTTGCCAAAAGGAACTGTGTTTAGACTGGTTTTAGAGGTAGCCGTAAAATACTTCGTCACAAATTAGCGCGCAAATGTCTATGTGTGTATATGTCTGGAAGTAAGTTGATTTTACAGCACAATATGCTGCTGAACTACTTCTATTTTATTTGTTTTCTTTGCTTGAGGCTCACGTACTGGTGACAAAGGAGAACGGTTGAGTTTCATCTCGTAAAACTGATACCGCTTCATTTTTTAGAAGTGAAGTAGAAAGGCGTATCAGAAACCACTCTGAAGTCAAGCGTGCCAGTGACGGCCCAGCAAAATCTTTGAAAATGGAGAATGAACAAGCAAAATTAACACCTGATAAGAAATGTTTAGACAAACAACAAACCGGAGCAGGAATAATCCAAAAGAAAGGGAGAGGAATGCATAGTGGAAGAGCAAGAGGTAGAGGCAGGCCTAGACACACACCAAGCAGTGGTTTTAGTACTACATGCTGGAAGTGTGGAAGAGAGGGACATTTTGCACGTGACTGTAAGACACAGAGAATGCCCGACACAGAATGACTGGCTGCAACCACTGTGGCTGCCAGCACCCAGACAGATGAAAGGGAGAGGAAGACAGACGAAAAAAAAAAGCATTAACAACCAAAGAAGGATAGCAGCTCAGGTGAAGAGAACAGTTCAGACCAGGAAGAACATAATAATCCCTCACCAAGTGAAAAATTAGAGATCAAAGTAGAAGTTTAAAAAGGGCTGGAAACAGACCCAACTCAATACATATAAATACAAAAGTAAAATAAACAAAAGGCTAAATTGAATTAGAACTTAACTGTAATGTATTCAAGTTGATAAAAGCAAGGATAACAACCAGTAAACTGGTATTAACAATGAAACATAGTTGGGATGAAGACCATTCCCAGAATGATTAGAATGAATGAAAGCAGATTATTCACACAAACACATATGAAATGAAATAGAGAGACACATAAGGTATATTAAGGTTGTGTCATTGTTCAGCCAAGGAAAGTGTGTGAAAAGGAAAATGTCTCCAGCTTGGGAAAGGGTGAAACTGCAGATCCCTTGATGGATACAAAATAAAATATTGTAATATACTATTGCTGTTATTTAAAAGATAATGGCATTAATAATGAAATAATATTAATATGAAGAGGCACTTTAGTCAGTTATGATGTGAGGTGGATAATTGTTAGAAGTAGTCTGCATCTAGCTTAGGGTTGCTCAAATTCAGTACAATGATATATGAGATGAAGAAAATAAAGAAAATATGTAAACTAATTAAGTGCATAGAGGCACTTGACCTGCTTGAAAACCTGTCATCCTACATGAGACATTGCTGAAATATAGAGCACACCTATACTAACAACTAATAAGCTAAAGCCTGTATATAACAGCTAAAGCTACAAGATTGAGAAGCTGAATTAAATATGTGGTCACTGCTAAGCTGATGAGCAAGTAACACGTTTTTTAGAGCAGGAGCTGCATAAGAACACATCAGAGGGAGGGAAACAGCTATTAAAGCTCAAACATGCAGCTGTCTGTGAGCTCAGTTTTTTCCCCCCTCATACTTCTGATTTGTTTTTGGCAGCAGCCTTTTTGCATCCTGACTCATGTGTGTAAAGCGTTCATGCCGTCAGCAACTTGTAATAAATTATTTGTAATAAATAAATTTGTGATCATACTTGTGGTGGCTTACAGTGACACATAATGATTAGGCATATGATTTACAAATACAGATGAAGTTTATTCTAAAGCTTAAGGAGAACAAAGAAGAAAAGCATTTTCAGTTGTGTCTTGGCTGTTGTTCTTTGTGTAGTGAGCTGAGGTTTTTCGTTTTTGTTTGTATTTTTGTTTGCTTTTTGACGTGTTGCTTGAGTGAGGAGTACTGTGACTTCTGAAGTAGCTCTCACCATGCGACCTTGATGATGATAAGTTCAGAGCCAGCTGAGAGCTGGGTTGTCTGCTTTGCTTCAGGTGATAAGGCAGAAAAGTTAAAACTTAGTTTCTTGTCTTGAAAAAAAAAAAAGAAGGAGATTTTGTGTTTCTCAGCCAAGAACAACTACAATTTCATTTTCTGTTTTGAGAAAGGAGAATTTAAAATAATAATAATAATAATAATAATAATAATAATAATAAAACAAAGAGTGATGTTTTGTTTAAGTGGTGAAGAAGGCTAATACTGCAAAATACCATCTAGTGCATGATCTGCGAGCAATAAATGAAATCATCTTATTTATCTTTAAATAAACTCTAATTATGGAGACCTGAAGGCACATACTTAGGGTACACCCTCTCAGGTGAAGGCAGAAAGCTACTAAACAAAAGAAAAGAAGCCGTACAAAATGTGCCACAGCCACAAAACTAAGCATTCACATTCTTTCTAACTGTCAGTGAGCCTGAGTTATGACCTTGGCTCCCTGTTTATCTGCTTCTAACAAAGGTGGGAGTGAAGCTCCCGTGCAATGTGCGCTGTTGTCTCTACAATGAAAAAAAAGAAAAAAAAGGCCCTGACTCTCTGAACATAATATTCTCTTCATAACTCAGCTGTATGAAATGAAGTTTAGGGGTTTTTTTCACTGTAAAAAGAAGTTTTCTTCCCACGCACAACAGACACTAATGTTTTTGTCACTTTTTATGGAATCAAACTAAAAGTAAGGTCAGCACTTCCACGCTTTAAACGCTGCACGCTCATACTCTCTCCCGCACTCGATATATTATCCATTGTTGATCTGCACACAGCTGTTGTCGCTTATGTCACTGTCTCATGACAGTGACGTAAGCAAAAAAATCACGGTTTTAGTAACGCAGTAACGCAGTGTTTCTACGGGAAAGTAATGGTAATCTAATTACCGTTTTTGCAATAGTAATCCCTTACTTTACTCGTTTCAGAAAGAACTTTTCTGAAGTTTGGTTTATAAACATAGTGAACCTCTACCAGCTACAGCTATAGGTTCCATTTCCAGCCTTTAGGAAGTAGATTTCTTCTATATATTAATATTCATCGGAAAAGTCAATAGGGAACTCTAACATTCTAGCTGCAAATGCTGTTAATTAATGACAACAATTAACAACGTGTTCATTCCTATAACAACGCTCACTGAGAGCTCCACTTTCCTCACGCTCCACATTTTCGTCTTGGTGCTCTCCACACTGATAAAAGCTATTTTGGAGAGAGGTATATATAATCTATGCAAATCATATAAAATTTACTCTATTATTGCACTCAGCCAAGGAATTATAAAGTAATGGGTTAATTATACCCTTTTCTTAAGAGTAACAACATTACATTAAAAAATGCAGTAAAATATACCCCCAAACCGTGAGTCTTATGTTCCTATTTGCGCATGCGCCAGACCGCGCTTTTTGACTGAGCGGGACAGCAAGCAAATTCTGGGTCCTTTCTTCAGCTTCCATCGAACCCGATCGAACCACAGAAGTGAAGGTAAGCTATTTACATAGGGTGAATAATATATAGTAGCGCATGCAAATGGTAATTTTTGAAGTAATGAGCTGTTACACTTTACTTGTATTGCTTAGGTCTGTGTAATGCACCATTACTTGAAATGAAACTTTGAATCTGTTGCTGTCTGTTAACCGTCTAGACAACTGTCGGTAAGTTGCAATGAAATGTGTTCGTGGTACGCTTTTTATCAGTCAGCATGCATGACCAGTCCCGGACTGGTAATCGGAACACTGAAGTCGTGTCCAAACTCATGGGCTGAATCCTCCTGAGGGCCCGGCCTTCGCGGGCTATGTGGGCCGGGTCCTCAGAAGGTCGGGTAGGCCGGATGTAAACCTACATTTAACCTGAGTAGCGAAAGACAGCGGTGATCTGAAAATGATGTGCCGGGAGTTGTGCCGTTCTCAGCGGCTCTAGTGACCCTCGAGCTTTCAGCTAGCTATCGAGCTGGTGGGTAACAGACGTCTCCGAAAACGTTGAAGCACTTGTGCAAATATGCGATATTTTGATAAACCGAGCAGATATTTGAAGTTTACACACCCACATTCTCGCCTAAAAATATGTTAAAAGTTTATTATGTGACCCAGAAAGAATAATAAGAGTAATTTTAAAACTTAGTAGCGGCCGCCATTGCCGGAAACTGGAGTTTGGCTGGGCAGCGCTATGAATTCTGGGATATGGTGGGCCACGAAGGACACACCCGACCCATCCTTCAAATTCGGGGAAAAGGAGGACGCATTGGTCAGCCTTCGGAGCGTCGCTGTGACGTAATCGGTCTACAAATACGTCCCCGGGAGGATGCAGCCCATGAATTTGGACACCCCCAATAATTACAATCGCCGGTCTTTGCAAACTACTTTCCTTCCTTGATGGAAAAGAAAATGGACGTCAGACGATTTTTTATTAGTATTATTATTATTATTATTATTTTGAGAAATGAGAGCGGCAATCCTTAAGTTGTGGTGGCTCTGCTTCTGGGTCAACACATAAAACAGGTAAACAAACTTAAATCCTGTATGTCTTTGAGATTCTATGAACACTGGGCAGATCATTCCCAACAGCCGTGTTTTAAAACTCTTAAAAAACAGCTGTTGCATCCGTCTGCGTCTTCCCATTGATCTTCACTGTAGCTCATCATCCCGGAGAGCTCACTGAAAGCTTTCTCCCAGCTGTAACTGGCGGCTTTGTTTTAGCAGCACCAGAACTTTCTGAAAAAGCTCTGAAGCATGCTTGCTTGTATTTAAAAATGTGCGCGGCAGTAGTCGCTTGTTCTGGCATGCAGATACCGCTTTGCTCTGCTTCATAATCCGCTCAGCTGTTCGCACTGCGGGGAAACACTGGGACAGAGCAGCATCATGAACTCCAGCTATAGGGAGATTTTTCAGCAGCAAAACAAATAAAGCCAACGTGAAACGATCAGTAAAAAACAAAGACTGCTCTGAGAGTTTGAATTATTAACTGTATGGTGTGGTTAAAGAGTATCTTACGTATCAGTAAGTAGGGGCAGGTCCCGCCTTCCTCACCTCTGATTGGATAGAAAGTCTCTCCTACTTACTGATGGGAGGGAGGGTGTCTCATGAGACCATCAGTGTTGCCAACGGTCTCTGACAGAAAGTAGCTGAAGTTCCCCAGGGTGTCACACCAAAATAAAAGCAGGTGGAGTAAAGCTCTCAGCCTGAAATGTTGTCCCAGTCCAGGCCTGTGCATGACTGTCTGACTGCTTGTTTTAAGTTTAAAAATTAGTCAATGCTAGCTTTTTCTAAAATATTGAAATGGCAGATGTTAAAAAATAAAACAAAGTACTACTGTATCCCACTAGTATGTGTGAAAATACCCACTGTTGCTGCACCTATTTTTTTTTTTTAATTGTGGGATCAAATAAAATATTTTTGAATTGATTTTATATTATATTGGGTAGTGTTAGAACGTCAGTGCTTAATAATTGTTTTCATAATCATACTTCCCCAATTATTCAGCTGGCCACATGTAGCAACCTGGTTCTTTTAAACACCTGGGGTCCAAATTAATTTTGAATATTATATATCTGGGCTATAATTTGGAGAAATACGGCATGTTCTATGAAGCATATTACATCTATGAATATGATCTATGAAGCTAATTCCATGAAGCATGAATATTAATCTATGCAATTGCAATGCCTTTATTTTAGTGAGGTAAGTACACAATCTGTAATTTCTGCATAACAGACCCTTGTTAAGTATAACAGACAGACAGACTTCTCAGATAAGAGGAGCAAAGAAAAACTGAAGAAGAATATTCGCCTTATGTTTAATTTCTACCTTCATTAAAGAGACTCAGGTTGATAAATAACTTGTAACCAGGTACATGTCTGAAAATTTCTTTTGTGTAATGTATTTTCTTATTTTTGTTGCATGAAGAATCTGTGTATGTGGACACTCACTATTTGCCCTCTTTTTCAGGTCCTCACGTGTGTCCTTTACAAGCAGAGGCTCACTGATAGACAACTCTGTTACCAGTTCTAGGGCTGACGCACCCACCCACGTCCCCACCCCCGGTGTATCCTTTACAGGTATGTAAGTTTCTAAAGAAATAAATCACATTGACCTTCAAAATGTGGTTAATCTTAACCAAAGTCCTCAGTTATGGGAAAATGAACTGGAAATGCAAGTTGTGCAACTTCACAACCACAAAAAGATTAGACCTGCTGAAACACATCAGGCTAATACATGGGCATTTTGGTCGAGTTCACTCCATACCCTGCCTTCATGCAGATTGCCCTTGCACTGTCAAGCCATGGGGTGCATTAAGGACACATTTGTCAAGGCATCATTCACAGTCATCCAAGCCAGGCAACATCCTTTCGTTCACATGCATTGTCTGTAATTCATGCTCTTTTGACAATGAGAGGCAGTTTTTTGAACATCTTGGTGGCCATCTAAAAAAGTTTGAAACTGTGCCATGTGTTTTTGAGGATTGTGATTATCTTTTGCAGCTTATGCGTGCCAAAGGAGGAGCTGCTGGTTCCAAGATGAGACCTTGGCTGGACACTTTGAATGACGTATGTTATTTGACTTTTTTCACAAATATGTAATTATGGAGGGCTGCAGTGGGTAGCAAGGAGGTCCTGGGCTCAAATCCTGGTCCAGGGTCTTTATGCATGGAGTTTGCATGTTCTCCCTGTGCATGTGTGGGTTCCCCCTAGGTACTCCGGCTTCCTCCCACAGTCAGAAAACATGACTGTTAGGTTAATTGGTCTCTCTAAATTGTCCTTAGGTTTGAGTGTGTGCGTGCATGGTTGTTTATCCTGTCTGTCTATGTTTCCTTGTGATTGACTGTCCAGGGTGTACCCACCCTCTCACCTGTTGAAAGCTGGAGAGAGGCATCAGCCATGTTTTTAAGTAATTCAGTCTTAATGTATGTAAATCACTCCACTTAGTATTTTCACTAAATTGTATCTCCCTACAGACACAGAGCATTGAGAAGAAAAGGGATGTTGTTATCTGCTGCCTCATTAGCTACCTCGGGGAAAGACAAGAAGATCTTTTTCATGACTGCCAGGTATGTCATATTGATAACAGATTACTTATTAACTCAAGGGATCCTAATGTTCTTCTCTCCTGTCCTCTCCTATCCCCTGTTCTCCCCTTCTCCATTCATCTTCTTTCCGCTTCCCTCTTTAGATCAACTGAAATATATTGAAAAAGCATCTTAAATAAAATAAAACATGTGTATGCTTTTTGTTTCTTTCTTTTTAACACGTAGGAATGTGAGGATTACACAGACAATATGATGAAGGTGATCGTGATCCACAACATCATGGCTGAGGAGGATCCATCAGATGTGTCCATTGTGATTGAGGGAAACCAAGTGATGGAGGGATGTGGAAGTCGAACAAAGGCATGTGTACTGCTGATGGGACTGATATATGCCCTCAACCTCGAATATCCGAAGGAGCTGAAGAACACATTTGACACTTTTCAAAAACTGTTTTTGGAACTTGACGGGGCGAAACTACTGAACAAGGTCCACGGCCTCAAAAATAAGCTTATGCAATGCACACACATTTCCCCTCTTGTTCCCAGATGTTTGATAACGTACATGCACAGAAACAACCTTGTAGAGTTTCTGTGCTTTTGGCTTTTAAAATGGACTAAGTCGCCTTGGAAAGTGTTGTCTGCATTACCTGTTGTGTTGCACTTTATTCTGTGTTTTTATGGAATAAAAACATTGAGATAATGAACCATTTGAATATCTTTTTTGGGGGGGTACATTTTACCTTATATGAATAGGTAATGTTTATTAACTGATAATAATTAAATTTCATTAGTAATTATCAGGTATTACCAACTAGCAAACAAGAGATAATTTTACCTAATTTCAATGAGTAAGTAGCTGTTGAATGTATACATAAATATGGGGTAAATTTTACCCAATTTAATTAAGTATTTCTTAGGTTTTTATTGAAGCTATTTTATACACAATATATTGAACTAAATAAACCACAAAAAAGGCTATGCAAATTGTTACCTCAGATTTATTGGGTAAATTCTATAGATGAGTTTTTACAGTGCAGCAGCTCTTTGATTATCTTCAGACGCATTGGTATCGTCTGTTCGCCTGTGATTTCTCCCGACTTTTGTTGAAATGTTGTTCGGTGTGGACGGAGCGGGAACAAGGATGACTTGACTGCTGGCATAATGCGGCGCAGCAAGAAAATAACTGGAAACTGGACTTCACATTTATGGAGCTCTTGTGGTCCTCCATACACATTCACCCTAGACTAATGTGTGACACACACACGTGAATAAAAATTAAACACATTTTCTCCATAAATTCAGTTCATTTTAGTCTTTTGAACGCTCATTACAGTTTCAGTTACTTTTCCTTTTTTGCAAAGTGTCATTTATATTTTTATTGCAGATAAAGAAAATATTTTTTTTACTTCTAGTTTTGAACCTTGCTGATTACAACAACATTGCAGATGTGGAACCAGAGCAACTGTGAACAACAGTTTCTGTCATGGTTCTGGGTCCACATATACATACATACATATACATACATATACATATACATACACATATACACATACATACAGACAGACAGACAGACAGACAGACAGACAGATATCTATCTATCTATCTATCTATCTATCATCTATCATCTATCTATCTATCTATCTATCTATCTATCTATCTATCTATCTATCATTAAGTATCGGTCCGATACTGGATCGGACATCGGAGAGAAATAAAAAATGTAATCCGATCCATTAAATATCACCAAAGCACCTCACAAAACTTGCGACATGGCATAACTCAGCTCATAAACTTAGCACGTTGAAGCAGTGTGCGTCACGTGATAGAGCGGCTGTGGTGTGCCAGATCTGTCGGCGGTCTGGTTGGAGCCTCGCTACCAAACCGGCATTTCATCTCCGAGAAAGCTATCCCAGAGAAGTAAAGCAAGCGTGTAAGTTCATCTCTGAATGTTTGTAAAGCATTCCCACGTTGAGCTTAACAACCGATATATGGAGCGACTGCCTCTCTCTCCCTCCCTCTCCTGCTGCTACTTCAACCATGAAACTGATCAATGATCAGCTGATCGGCTTTTCTGTCCAGCAGCAGATAAACAACAGCAGCACGTTTAAGCTTGATAAGCTGTTGTTAGAATTTATTTAATATTAATTTCTACACCAGGATCCTTTTCTACGTAGCTGACAGCTGGTAACTGTGCAGGGGCGGGTCTAGCAAAGTTTTTGCCAGGGGGGCAGGTAGGGCATTAACGGGGGGGTGTACAAAGAAATACTTTTCTTTCTTTCTCTTTTCCTAGCTTTTAATGAATAATTATCTGAATCTTCATCCATCCATCCATCCATCCATCCATCCATCCATCTTCATCCGCTTTATCCGAGGCCGGGTCACGGGGGCAGCAGCCTAAGCAGAGATGCCCAGACCTCCCTCTCCCCAGCCACCTCCTCCAGCTTATCCGGGGGAACACCAAGGCGTTCCCAGGCCAGCCGAGAGATATAATCTCTCACTCGCGAACAAGACCCCGAGATACTTGAACTCCTCCACTTGGGGCAGGAACTCATCCCCGACCCGGAGTGGGCACTCCACCCTTTTCCAGCTGAGAACCATGGCCTCAGATTTGGAGGTGCTGATCCTCATTCCCGCTGCTTCACACTCGGTTGCGAACCGTTCCAGTGCGAGCTGGAGGCCCTCACCTGATGAAGCCA
>CAKLIZ010005074.1:0-12359 GCA_922035795.1 Oreochromis mossambicus | reverse complement strand
TCTCCACCCCGTGCGCCCTGTTCTCCACCCCGTGCGCCCTGTTCTCCCCCCCTGCGCCCTGTTCTCCACCCGTGCGAGCTCTGCTCTTGTTTCCTCTGCTCAGGTCAAAGTGTGAAGTTTCACATGTATCAGAAATAAAATCTTTTCTTTGATATTGTGTTGACGTCATGTTTTTATGTTTTCTTCCCTGAAACCAGCCGACACTCGTGCGTTTTCATCATCATGCGTGTTGCCGTAGAAACGGTCTGTATGGTGACTCCTGAATAAAAAGTGTGGTGAAGCTTCAGCCTCCAGCTCGCTCTTTGATAATGTTTCAGATTCGTTGTGTTGTGACTCAGCCCTGCTCACACAAAAACACACACAAGCCTCAAATGCAACAAACACAGTGATAAATATTTAAACAGATAAAATATGATCGCACTGAAACGTTTTGTTGGCAGATTGGTGTAATAATGGCGAGAGTGGCAGCTGCTTCGTGCCGTTCAACAGTCTTGGAAAGAAGCTCCCTGTGAGAGCAGGCTGTGGTCGGGCTCTCAACAGATGGCGCTGTGGCCCCACTAGTCCTCTCGGCGACCTCACCGCTCTCCCCTTGGCACACACACAGATGCTGCTCATCAGCACTGTCAGTGGTGCGTCTGTAGACCGTGCTGAGGACTCAGGTGTGACTGAGCAGATGCTGTTGTGTCGTCTGTACTTAATGATGATAAGTACAGACGATACAGTACTAATGATGTGATTTGTACCAAACTTTGAACGTTTAAGGGCTCAAGGCGCAGCCCTGAGGAGGCCCGGCGCTCAGTAGGAGGAGTCAACTCTATTGTCATTACACATGCATAAGTACAGGGTAACGAAATACAGTTTGCATCCAATCAGAAGTGCAATAGGAGCAGATTATATCCAGATATGGATCATATAAAAGGTGTGAATAGTTATGAACAGATGTGTACAAATAAGTATACAGATGTTTATATTGTTATACAGGATATACAGATGTAGCTGTGTGACGTAAACAGATCTACAGAGTGAATATATGTACAGCAGTGGAAGCGTAGCTCTCTGAACAGACTATAACAGTGAACAGTGTAGGCTCTATAACAGAGACTCTGTGTCCTAAAACTATAGCAGTAACCAATGTGAGCATGTGGTGAATGTTGAGAATGAATGACATCATCATCATGGTCACTGGGAGGGATAAGGGGGAGGGGGGTAGAAAGGTTCAGAGGGGGTCTGAGTTCAGTAGGGTGACAGCTGTGGGGAAGAAGCCTGCTGGTTTTAGTCTGAAGGCTCCTGTAGCGCCTCCTGGAGGTGAGGAGCTGGAAGAGTGTATTGGCAGGATGAGAGGAGTCCCTGAGAATGATGCGTGCTCGGCGTAGACATCTCTTCTTTGGACATCCTCAATGGCAGAAAGTGGAGTCTGTGTGATGCGTTGGGCGGTTTCACCACCCGCTGCAGTGCCTTGTGGTCATCAGAGCAGTTCCCATACCAGACTGTGACACAGCTGGCACCACAGGGACGTGGTTTCCCACCCGCACAAACTGAGGTGTGCTTGTCAGGAAGTCAAGGATCCAGTTTTGGGGGGGTGGGTTCATCCTGAGTGGGCCCCGGCTGTTTACCAGCTGCTGGGGGTTGTGGTGTTAAATGCTGAGCTGAAGCCAGCAAACGTGAGTTTCCTCTAGCTGTTCAGGTGCGGTGGATAAAGCATCCTCAGTGCAGCCGATTGAAGAACTGAGGTGATGATCAGTCTCCTCCTTATAAAGGATGTAAGTGCTACAGGTCGAAGGTCATTGCCTGAGCTGACTGAGGGTTTCTGTGGCACCGGGACGAGCAGCTTGAATATGTCCGTGAACATTCCTTTAATACACAAAGCAGCAGTTCGAGTCCGGCCTGTGGCCCTTTGCTGCATGTCTCGCTCTGTTTTCCTGTCAGTCGTCACTGTGTCTGTCAAATGAAGCCAGAAAAAGGCCAAAAAATACACATATTAAAAAAAACATGCGACCGGTGTATCATCGGGACCTGCAGCTTTTTTCCTCAAAGTGCTGACGACATGAGCTCAGGACCTGCTCGCCGTGATGTGGACTGATCTTCACTCCACCTTTTCAGGATTCACAGAGTTCACAACGTGATTTTCTGTGGTTACAATTTAGAAACGCCAAAGTCTGCCTGAGTGATTCCCTGATCCTGTTTCCACACCTGCTGTGGGCCAGTCACCTGGCAAACACGCCCTTGCAGGGCTTTCCCACAGAAAACATGAATATGGACCCGGAGGGGCAAAGCTGCCGTGGGGCTGTGTGGGCACACCCACCTGGGACCTCTGTGGGATCAGTGTGGCCTTGTCCTGCCGTCTGTGGGCCTGCACGGGCATGTTTGCTGGCACATGATTTATAATCGAGCAATAACAGGGAAGCATGTCTGTTGTGGAGACGATGAAACACAGAACAGGTTTTATTACACTGTCAGAAATGTGAGGCAGAGGAAGGACTGATCCAAAACCTCCGTGAAAGAAGGAAAGGAAGGAAGGAAGTGAATGTTTTGGGGCCAGATTCCATTTTCTGAATAACCTGTTTGGATGTGAGCGTTTTGTTTTTTTCCTTTCATGCTGATTAGTGATTGACTTGTCTCACTGAAGCAAAGATCCCTGCTTAGGGTGTGGGAGGAGGCATGGACGCCGGGGGAATGTCAGGAAAAATCAGCTCAGTGTGAATGAGGGAGCAGAGCCCACTGTGGGCCCAGTACTGGTGTGGGGCGTGGGGTTGGTTTGCTGTACACCGAATTAAGATGGATCCAAACGTGAGAACAGCGTCGACATGTCTCTGCCTGCAGCTCCTCGTCGCCGCCTGCAGCGGGCTCAGAGAGGAGCAGCGGCTTCTCTGTTCTGGCTCAATGCGGCTTTGACTCCTCCGCTCAGAGGAGGCTTTTGTTGAGCTCTGTGCAGAAAAAGAAAAGCTGCTGTTGTTCGTGCTGCTGAAGCAGCTCGAGGTTACTGCAGTTCACGCAGAGGAGGCCGCACAGAACGGCGATCCTCCGCAGCGAGGTCACGGTGCGAGGCCCGGCCGTGCTGCGTCCAAAAACACGAGCACGATGAGCTCATGCAGAGTTACACAATCGTAAAAAGCACACGTGCTGTGGACGACTCGGAGCTCAGAGGCACAGACGCAGCAGCAGCAGGCGAGAGGATCGGCGAGGGCCGCCGTGCTGGTGTCTTTGGCTCGTTGAACTCGGCTGTTTCTGAACCTCGTCCAAAGCATCCATCAGCAATCTGAAGGCTTTTCAGCCAGCACTGAATGTTCTGCAGCACACAACACGCTCCTCTCAGCGTCCTAAAATAATCTCACCGCATGCAGAGAGACACGAGAGACTTTTCTGGAATATTTCCATTCAGCTGAAGTGTTTAACGTGTCACAGCATTCACACTTCCTGGAAGTGGGAATGTGATTTGGAAATCTCTGCTTTTAACCGCAGCGTGCAAACCTCTGCGTGCTGAGGAGAGCTGCTGCACTGACTGTGTTTCCCTTCAGTGAGCGTGTCGTCCTCTGAGAACAGCAGAGAACTGTATCTCCTGCAGTCTCACCTGCACATTCAAATAAACATGCGGCTCTGTTATCCAGCGGTCCCATCGTAAACAATAAACTCAGCTCCTGATGGCTTCATGGGCTCACTCTCTAGTTTTCAGTCTCACATTTTGGAAACGATCATCCGAGCAGGGCTGCATTCACCGAGGGAGAGACTAACACGCTGACTGCGGGACCAGCTGCTGCAGTTAATGTGAACGTTTATCAGGAAACTGTCAGCTGTATTTATAAATGATTTATAAATATTTGTCATAACTTCATGAGTGCATGTCATTTATGTTATTTCTGTGACCCTCAGCACTCTGTGTTCTTTGGTTTATTTTCCAGCAGAGTTTTTGGGCCTGACGCCCACAGCGTCAAACAAACACCGAGTGTATCGTACACTGTGGGGTCTACGTGCCACGAGAGTACTGCAGCACTCCAATCTCACTTCAGTTTGATTTATTTAGCATTAACTGCTGTCTCAAGGTGCTTAATACAAGACCCTACAGTAAAACGCTGGTCACTTTATTAGGTACACCTTGCTAGTATCAGGTTGAAGCTCAGAGCTGTTTTCATTCTTCATGGCTCAGATGTTCCTCACAGATTTTGGTCCATGTTGACATGACATCATCACGACATCATCACACAGCTGGTGCATCCTTGATGCATCTCCCGTTCCTCCACATCCCAAAACGGCTCTGCAGGACTGAGATCTCTGGCTGTGGAGGCCGTCTGAGTCCAGTGAACTCACCGTCATGTTTAATTCGAGCTTCAGAAGAAGCTCAAATCAGCAGCAGCAGCCTGAACACTGAAACGGGCCATCCGAGGCTCCTCTTCTGCAGATCTTGGTCATAACCCGTGCTTATTTCAGTTCCTGTTCCCTTCCTAGAGGTTGGAGAGTCCCAGCTGCACAAAAAGACGGCTGTAGGATCAGTGAGCAGAACACAAATATGCCATATGCACAGGAAGCATTAAGTACCCCACAGCTAAGCTCTACCTGCACTTTCACAGTAACCCTTCCACACTGCAGACATCCTCTTCCTCTAACCAAAGGAAAGCTTCAGGGATTTATAAATGACAGGCCTCTGAACATCTTACATGAGGACTTAGATTAAACTGTGTTTCTGCGTGACTGATGCTGCTGCAGGTCTTTATCTGACTTGGACTGAGTCTAGCAAGTGTGTCTTGATCCTCTTTTTGGGCCTTTGTGTCTGTCCGGGTTATTGATGGTGGTCACTGTTGGTGGAGCTTGACTGGTGGAGGTTTGCTGCTGGTGCTAGAAAAGCTTCAGTGTGTCCATGGACTGTTTCCTCCCTGATGAAAGCCTGCGTGCTGAAACATGCTGGAAGTTTAGGTTAAATGAAACCATGAAGATAAAGTTTTTCTTTATAAATGAAAAAGTGTTTTGGTAAATTAACTGGTTATTATCACTTTATGCCTCATTCACTCGAGCACTTTTTCATCTGTGCTCGAGTGTTTTCTAACATTCAAGGATTCAGATATCCCAGGAATTGAACTACCAACCTTCTGAGTGGCAGATACCTGCTCTGCCTCCTGTGCTGCAGCCACACTGACCCCCTTTCTTTGCTTGACTCTCAGGTCAGAGTTAATGGCTTAATTAAAAAAAGAGATGCTGTGAAAATGGTCGGTACAAGGAGCCAACTGCCGATGAAGAGCTCTGTCCTGCTCCTTTTTAAAAAATGAGGAGTGACGCGAGACTTTTGCACAGTACTGCAGGGCGGGGCTAAAGTACTGACAGGTCAGAGGGAGGATGTGAGAGTAACATAGGCGGGTGTTTAATCATCCAGTTTCCTCCTCTGTTTGAGCTCCGAGCGCTCGTACAGTCACACAGACTTCTTTATTCACAGGATTGTGTCTGTGTTGACTTTAAGCCTTCAGCCTGAAAGTCCGTGACGCCGAGCAAACGCTGACTCATCAAAGACTCGTTCAAGCCGAGAACCTGAGCATCAGCTTCCTGTGACAGTGTCATGATTCATCATCCTCACATAGTGAACAGTGACTGTGCTGAGAGCCACATGAGGACATCAGTGACGTCTTTTCAGTGTAATCAAATTTTGTGGAAGTCCGTGTGAAGCTCGGAGCCGTTAATGAGAACCAGACGGCTGCTTTCCCAACAAGAGCCGGCCTCCTGCGGGAACGCTCGGATTACATCAGATTCATGTTCAGGCTCACCAAGTATTTTTCTCACACTGTTGCTCAAGCAGAGAGCTGAAGTCCTGCATCTGCTCAGTGAGTCCTGACAGAGCTCCAGCCCCACGACGTTTAACGCATCTCAATAAACCATCGAACGCCTGGTGAGGCTCAAACCGGAGACCTCAGCCCGCCTCTGCCGTTTGAGGTGAGGCGGATTTGAATGAGCGTAACAGTTTCAGAAAGAAGAGAAGACGGCTTCAGTCTTCAGTCTATCACAGGAGCACAAAGCATTCCCAACACACACACAGAAATCAGCTCCACATTTTGGGCTGGAGACAAACTTGAAATAGTTCCTGAAGCTTTCAGATGTGTCAGATCTCTCAGGAAAGTCCTTAACATTCACTTTAACACCTGACTCTAACCATAGAAGAGCTCGAGTCAAAAGGAAAGTGAAATGAAGTGTCCTGACATGACTCAGTCTCCTCAGTTTCATCTTGTACCTCCAGCTGTCTCCTCAGCTTGTATTAATGACTGCCCCTCCCACTGGACGTCAGCACTGAAGGTACGGGGGTTTGTACCCCTGTGCTTTGGACAGCGGTTCGCCTCTGTGCTCAACAGTGATGAAGTGTTCCAGATCAAGTATGCGATGAACCCAGAGGGAGGATGTTTCATAGAAAAACATCTGGGAGGTCGCTCTCCAACAAATCCTAACATCAAGGAATGTTATGTCGTGGTTATGTCCATCTTTTATATACAGTCTTCAGAAAAATGCAGCACAAAGCACTGGCTACACATTAAACTCCTTCTGACCTCCATACAAACCTTTCTGTTTCAAAAATAACAGAACAAATTGAAAACTGTTGCTAAGAGCATTTGGGCTTTTATTTTGAAGGCTAAACAGCTGTAACTTCCTGTACATTGATGGCACAGGCGGAAACGTCCTCTTTCCTTATGCTCTTCTTTCTCACATCCCAACCCTGATCCTGAACCGGGTTCTTAACTTCCTGTTAAAAGGGAGTTTTTCCTTCCTGCTGTCGCCGCGTGTTGCTTCACAGGGGTCATCCCTCTAACACTGCAGGCTGTTGGCTGCACATACACCCGCTCGCACACTTTCACTCAGAGGCCCGGCGAGCCGAGGGTCTGAGTCCGTGCGCCCTCGCTGGCACTTTGTGTTTCTGCAGGTGATCGCTGACGTGCTGTAACTTAACAGACTAATTCTGGATCCGTTGTGAAGCAGCTGTGGGACAGTTTGTCACTGGCTGAGAAACAGCATTCACTGCAGGAATCCACACTGAATGTGAGGACGAGCACATCTAGATGTTCCCTTTATCTGCCTCCAAAATAAAAACCGTGCAGAGCAGAAGAAACAAATGTTGGTGTAATCAGAGGACATGCAACAGGAGTTTACAGGTAACGGTCTCTGCACAGGACCAGCGTGAGGTTACGCTGCGCTGCTTGTGTTTGTGCTGGCAGCTTCACACCAGCTCTTATCAGTGTTTTCACTGATGTCAGATATGAAGTCTGAGTTAAGCTTCCACGTCAGGTTTCTGAGATCGCCGATGTGTCAACACAATGTCTGGAATTTTATCGATTTTCCCACTAAAACTGTTTTTGTCTTTGTGTTTTATTAACGCTGATAGAAAAGCAGAACAGGAGAACCACAGCGGTGCATGTGCTGCTTCTGGCCACGGCTCATTTACAGACCTGACCCTGGTTAGACGACACAAAGATCAAATCAAATGAAATGATAATAACAGAAACATTTAGGAACAGCAGTTTCAGTCATTGGTTAATGTTTTTATTTCAGGTGGCAAAGTTCCTGATCTGTAAAGAGGAGCGGCCAATCTCCAAACACACATACCAGAGACACGTTAAAGCATGTTTCTGTCAGAGTGCTCAGAAATGTTTAAGCAATGTCTCTTTACACAAGCCAGCATTGGTCACCCATCACGCTGGGATTCCTTCACTTTTATATTGTGATGATTTCTTTCCCACGCTCGTCGCTGACAGACTTGGTGGGAAACAGTCGAGATGAGAATGTCAAAGGTGGATGTTCAGAGACATTCAGCATCAGAGCTCGGCTCCTGATTCAGTTTCCTTCTGGAGTGATCGTCGAGCATCAGTTCAGGACCAACAAAAGTCCCGCCTTCAGTTTGGCTTCACAGACTGATTCTTTAAAAGCTGAAACCTGTTCTGTCATCCAGGCTGTCCAATACTGAGACGCTCCAAACTAAAAAACAGGACATGCTCGATGGGAGCGGTGTTCAGATTTAGACTCAATGAACGAATCCCAGCAGCAAAATTCACAGAAACATGTTTCAGCAACGTTCTTCCTGTTAAAAGGAAGTTCTTCCTTCCCCCCGTCTCCGAGTGTTCGTCGTGCATCGTCTGATTGATGGTTTCTCTCTAAAGTCAGAATTTCTCAGAACTTGATTTTGGGGAATAAATGTAGTTTTTGTCTCCAGCTGAGGAGATTTTGAACTTCTGTAACTTCCCTTTAATTGAATTATGGAGCTGTGCTCACAGGTCATCTGACCGGTTTCTCCTGCACATACAGGGAGGGGACAGAGCACGCTCTGCTGCCTTTGCACACTGGACTCATCTAAAACACATTTATTCTCCGTGACCTTTGACCCAGCGTGAGGCATTGATCTTTTTGTATTTTTTAATCATTTCCAGTGTATTTATTCACTACTGTTTGCAGCCTGTATCTGCTGTGGCTGTTGTTGGAGTGCAGCTTAGACACCGTCAGACACACACTTCTGTGTGTCTGACACAGGAGGCTGGGCCGCTTCTCTTTTACCTGTGCAAACATAGGTGTAAGAGCCATGATTGGTAAAGCTACGTTATCTGATGATGGCACTCGTTAATGAGTAATCAGAGATGTTGCAGAGGCTCTTTCATCAAACTGCAGTCTCTCTTTTGTGCCCAACAAAAACACATCCTCCTGTTGATACTTGATGCTGCCGTTTCATGAAGTCGTGGCTTTTTATCTTCTCTGCTGCCGGGTGGAGCACAGCTCAGCCTGTCTGGCATGCAGAGCGTACACAGCAGGGACTCGCTGCTTCCTCTGTGAGTGGACTTTGACTCTGTGAGTGTGCACTGAGCAGGTTTACACTTACACATTATCTCACGCTGCAAAACCAGAGCGAGGCCTCAGCTCGTGCTCTGTCTCCTTCCTGTTCCTAGATAATAGTTTTCATGTCAGCACGACACACGCGCACGCACGCGCGCGCACACACACGCACACACACGCACAAGGATGTTTGCAGTGTTTGTTTTCTAGACCTTCAGGAGAAGCTGTGTATCAGGTACACGGCTGTGCTTCATACAGACAGAAAAGTCGTGAATGTACCTCCAGATATCTGGTTTTGATTGGCTCGGTCTGCTTCCTGTTACAGTCTGCCCTGCCTGAGCACACAGAGTCACAGAACAAAATGATTGTTTTTGGTTTTTATGTCAAAAATATGTCAGCTGATTTTACAGGAACTTCTTTGACTGTTACTGTCACGGCGAGTGAGAGGAGCCGTGTGGAAAATAAAGGAGGATCCAAACGCAGGCACTTGTACAGGTGAGAGGGTGGTTTATTAAACACAAAAGAAATGGACAAAACAGCAAACGGAGGGCTGAACTATACTGGGTTAACTAAACTACTGAGCCTGAACAGGAACACAAACCTGAACACGAATAACAGCGAGCAGAAGACGGAATGATGGTTGACAGCAGGGAAACACACAGAATGAAGCAGGGTGGATACACAGACGGACCAGCAACTACAAACACAGAAGACGCGACTTAAATACACAGAGAAACACAGGGAGATTACACACAGGTGGGGGACACAGCTGGGAGTAATTAACGAGACGAGACAAGAGGTAAAAGTGAACACACTCACATGAGACGAAGACCTTCACAATAAAACAGGAAACAAGAAAACACTACACAAAGACGCAGACCTGACACTGAGAGACAGACAGAAAATGACACCTAGAACTAAACCCACACACAACATGAGAACAAATCCTAACCACAAATAAACGGAAACATGGAACTCAAATAATAATCTACCATCATCATAATCATCACCACCACCACCAGTATCACAGGGAAAAATCCATCATTCAAAACCAAAACATAACAACTCAACATACTGGGTCAAATGGACCCAGAACCGTGACAGTTACCGATCATCAGTAATACTGTGGAGCTTTCACCGGCTGAGAAGCATCACTTCATGAAAGCCAGTTTTCTGTCCCCTCAGCCGATGTGACTCGGTGTGTTGGTGCAGGCGGTTCAGACTCGGCCGTCTGACTTCTGCATGATTTTAAAGGCTTTCCTGGATTAACTGTGTGGAAAAACAAAACCCACTGAATCTGCAAATCCGAAGTTCTCATGGTTAATAATGGACGCTGTTGTTCTCTTGGCTGCTCTCTGCCACAAACACACTCGAGTTTGTTTGTGGCAGAGAGCAGCCATGGTTGATTCATTCATTTAAATGAATCAATAGATTTCAAGTCAAGTGGCTTTTATTGTCATTTCAGCCATGTACAGTACAGAGTGAAGCGAGACAGCGTTCCTCCGAGACCCTGGTGCTACATATGACATGTAACAGACAAACACAGGACAAAGTGCCATGTGCAAAAAATTGCACAAATAAACAAGACAGAACAGGACGATACACACAAGACAGTGCACTGCAATCTTATCCTGTGACCAATGTTCCCTCTAAGCTGCGCACGTGCGCAATTGCGCACTGCTGGCACGGTCTCTGCGCACAGAAAATCTGCGTTGCGCACAAAAAAAAAAAATCTAACCTGAACTGAAATTAAAATTAAAACTTTAACAATTCTGTTTTGCAGTGTTAGTCAGTGACTGGCTGCTCCTGTATGGGATTAGAACGATGCCACCTTATCCCATAGTCCAGCCAATGATGCGATTCACATTCGTATAAACGCAGCTAATCAGCGTCGTTGACAGGCTATGACAGCGTCCTTATGTGCCGACACCGGTGCTTTAGCTAGAAAAGCGGCGTGGCTGATGTGCAGTGAAGCCACGTTAATGACAACGTGTCCAACCATTGGAGATGTGAGCAGGACAGACGGAACAATTGACGGACAAAGTGTGGACTTTATACCAGTTTTTAAATTGTGTTGATCGGCCACGTAAAACCAGAGTTATGATAAAAATATCTGCAATGTTTGGTTTTCTTCCTGAATACTGTCGTTGTTTATATTTACTGCGGGAAGAAACGGCAAAAACGGTGTTTTATAAGGAAAACGCTCGAAAGCGCTCTCCGCCTGTGAGCAAAAACAAAACCAAAAACCCCCCCACCCTTTCCTATTGGTCGAAAAAAGTACCGTGTCGACCAATCAAAAAATGATATGGCAACGTGGCATCTAGTTGTTAAGAAACGGGGGGAAGTTTTAGGAGTGACGGCGGTGTTCTGAGATGTGAGAGATTTGAGACGTTTAGCGCAAATCTTGTGTAGTTAGTGTGTAGTTAGTGTGTAGTTAGTGTGTAGTTAGAGTGTAGTTAGTGTGTAGTTAGTGTGTAGTGTAGTCAATAGTTTTGTTGTGTGTGTCAGAACAATGAGGCGGCTGCTGAGTGTTACAGGTGTTACAGCAGTGATACATCTCCTGTTGTCAGGCCTGCAGGTATCAGGCTGTTGTTCTCCTTTATCTCATAGTGGACAGAAATTATTTTTTGGAGTGGCACAAATAATTTGTGTGGCATCAGATTTGATGCAGAACAGCTGATTGTTCTGTAAATATTTTGAAATTTTTATTTGGCTGCATTTAAAAAAATAGCTGCAAAAAACTTTGTTGTTTGCCAAACTGAGTTACTTTTTTGAAGAAGTAACTATATAATTAATTGCCCAACATTGGTCATTATATCCTGTATTTTGCAGACAGAGTTACAGACTCTCTCCCAGACCACAGACTCATAATACAAGTCAGAGCTTTATGAAAAAAAGAAAGAAAGAAAGTTGTGTTTTCAAAATTGGAGTTCAAGTTATTTTTACTTCCAATAGTGTTAACATCCTACACAGGTCATGAACAGGATTTTTTTAAATTTTCATTGTAAGTGGGCTAAAGCAGTTAATTAAAAGTAGTCTACCATAAATGTAAATGCTGTAATTTGATTATTTTAATAAACCATGTAACTTGGATGGATTCGATGCTGGCGTGACCACAGTGCACATGTCTGATGTCGCTCACAGTGGTCCAAGGGACGCTCAGGGAGTTTGTGTGTTCGCTCAGACACATGAAACATTAGAGGGAACATTGCCTGTGACAATCATGAAACTGGAGCGTTTTACTTCCCAGAGACGTATTTATTAACACAGGTATATTTTGGTCTTAGCGTTTGTGGAGGTGTCATGGAAGGAAACACCCCACGATCACCTGATCTGCCTTCATCCATCCAAAAAAGTGACACTGTGATGTGATTAGAGAGAAAGCTGCCTGTGTTTTTTCACGGTCCCTAACAGTGTTGGTGGTCTCCGTTTTCACAGGCGTGGACTGCAACTGTCCCAGCTGACAGCGAGCCTCCACTCCAACCCCACATCCACGAGGTTTGCAGAGAGGAACACGCACTCAGTGAAGGAGATTTAAGTCTTCGTGGCCTCGTTTTTATCTTTGTACTGCTTCTAAT
>CAKLIZ010005073.1:0-12360 GCA_922035795.1 Oreochromis mossambicus | reverse complement strand
TCACTGGTAAAAATAAATAATTGAAATGGGTATATATTTGTTTTTTGGTAAGTTGCCTAATAATTATGCACAGTAATAGTCACCTGCACACACAGTTATCCCCCTAAAATAGCTAAAACTAAAAACAAACTAAAAACTACTTCCAAAAACATTCAGCTTTGATATTAATGAGTTTTTTGGGTTCATTGAGAACATGGTTGTTGTTCAATAATAAAATTATTCCTCAAAAATACAACTTGCCTAATAATTCTGCACTCCCTGTAAGAAGATCATTTGTAACCTTCCCCGACATTTGTAAAAATGATGCTTCCCCGACATCATGCCAGCGCATTTTGGGGATGGCATAAGCACCGATTGGTTTTCTATTGCCCATTTGCTGGGAGTAAGGGCGCCCTTCGTTTGCTGCTTGCGGCACAGGGGGGAGAGGGGCGGGCGGCGGGGGATTCTCTGGCTGGCGGGAGCAGCTTCTAATAACCAACTCGCAAAATAAAACAAAATAAAAACCAACAAACACGAAAACACCAGACATCATGATACAGACTTATAATTTGCACCGATGTTTTTTCGAAATTCTATACGCAAAAAGTGAGCGCGAGAGCCCTCGGTGCGCCTGCTTGCTGCTGTGCTGAAGTCAAAGTAAACTTTGTCGTCTCTGCTCCAGTTACAGCAGTGCAAGTAAACAAACAATAAATTTAAGAAGAGTAAAAAAATAAATATACACTTTAGGATAAAGGGGCGTAAGGGGTGAAGGGATCAATAACAATTTAAAATTTATAATTTACAGTTTGATGATTTAAAGTCTCGCACACAACCTGTCGAAAGGGGGGGGGAGGGCACTGCTTCCAAATAGAGCACATTTCATTCATAATGTTGTAAATCCAAGCCCATTATGTATTCGTGATTTGAATCCTGGGTTGTGCGAAATCCCAGAAATAAACCCCAGACAAAGTGAATCTGTGAACTAAGGTGTAGGTCTATTAGGTTATGTTGTGGTGAACCTCGGGTTGGGGGATGGGTGTTCATACTGGAGTGCAAAATTAAAACCAATGGAAGATGGACAAGAAAAGTTCAAAGCCATCAGGTGCTCAGTTTAGAAAAAAGAGAAAAGAAGAGGAGAAGAAACGAGCAAAAGATACAGGTAAACAGGCGTGTCATTGGATAATGGCAGTTCATGTATCCTGAAACAATCAGAATCATATTCAGAATACTTTATTAATCCCTAAGGAAATTATGTGGGTTACAGTTGCTCCAAGAAGAAATTCTAAAAATAGTAACAGTAATAGACTAAACTCCAAACAATACATTATGTTACAGATTCTCCACATTTAAGAACGAGCACTAATATAAACAGATCACTCAATTATAAATATCAAGAATTAACAGAGGTGATTATAAATAAATATCAAGAAAATTGACAAGAATATTACAGAGTAGAAAAGAGCGTGTGTAAAAAGGGTGTAGCTATTGCAGTGTTTACAGTGTATTAGATGGAGGAGTTGTACAGGGAGATGGCCATGGGCAGGAATGATTTTCTGTGTCGTTCAGTGGTGCTTTTTGGTAATCTCAGTCTCTCACTGAACGTGCTCCTGTGACTAGCCAGTACGTCATGGAGTGGGTGGGAGGTACTGTCCAACATTGTCTTTATCTTGGACAACATCTGCCTCTCAGACACCACCCTAATGGAGTCCAGCTCCATCCCCACAACATTACTGGCCTTGTGGATCAGTTTAGCAGTTTTAGTTAGTCTGTTGGCATCTGTGACCCTCAACCTGCTGCCCCAGCATGCAACAGCATAGAGCGGGGGTAGGCAACCTTTTTGATGACGAGTGCCATCTAAAATTTCCTCAGAATTCAATGTGCCATATAATTGCATTGGCAATAAATTTAATAACGCTCTATATTAACAGTTGCTGCGCTGACCGGAGAGCTCCTGAAGCATTTAAAGTGTCGAAATGTGGAAATTTCAACATTGCTTGAAAAAACTGAGAACTAGCAACATCCCTCTCACCAGTAGGCTAAGTGATTTTTAGCCAATTACAAATTGAATCTGGTAGTTGGGGTTTTTAGCTAAGATACCGTCATTAAGAAGCAGTACAACTAATGTGTCTATGTGAGCTAATTTGCGATGTGCACCGCTGCCCCGGCCATTTATTTTTTAATGCACCCTTTCAGATTAATTCACTGCGTGTCGTGCCCAGGGCTAGACTGGGACAAAAAATCGGCCCGGGCATTTTGACTACAGACCGGCCCACCAGGTATTAAAGCCATAAAGCCTTTGAATGAAAACAAACGCTGTTGTGACAGTGATGTACACTGTCTTGTTGGTATATGTATGATTTCTATACGTTGTACATCAGATAAAAACTTTGGTTGTAAGATTCAGATAATTGTTTAATAAAAGCTAGACATTTTAAATGAGAATAAGAAAGAAAAGTATTTCTTTGTGCCCCCCTTTCCCTGTTAATGCCCTACCTGGCCCCCTGGCAAAACTTTGCTAGACCCGCCCCATTCACAGTTACCAGCTGTCAGCTACATAGAAAAGGATCCTGGTGTTATTTGTCTCTCAGAAACAGTTCATAACTTCCCTTCAACTCATTCATGTAACCTAAAAGGTAAACCTGTTTCTCCATCACCTGTTCAGCTCTGATGATTCAGTAAGGACATCTCCTGGTTTCATCTTCATGTTTCCCTCTCACCACATATCCAAACCGACATCATGGCCAGCAGCTTTTACGGCTGTGCTCCAGCAAACATCAGCTGATACTAGAAATTAATATTAAATATATTCTAACAACAGCTGATCAAGCTTAAACGTGCTGCTGTTGTTTAGCGCGACATCCGCTGGTTTCCTCTTTCTGGCGCAAAGTGGGCGATAAATAAACGAGAGACGGGACTTGCATCAGAAATACCGATCAGCTGATCATTGATCAGTTTTATGATTAAATGAGAGAAGAAGAGGCAGCTGACAGCGTAAAGACACAGAATAAATCCAGCTTTGTGTCTTTTTCCATTCTAGCTGAAGTCCGGGACAGACTGTGTTCCTTTTCACCTCAATACGAAACGCGTAATATTTTCTCTGAATGCGGGACGATTCTGTTTTTACGGGACGGTTGGCAACTCTACTAACTAACCTTATGAATAAAATAAAGTTCACTATCAGTAACATCATAGCACCCACCCAGCTGTATAGAAACTCCGTCATGCTAGCTAGTACGCAGTACGAGTTATTGTAACTGACTGTAAAAACTCAGCACAACGAAAATAAACTACACCTGAACTTGGTTTATATCTGATCCAGACAGACTGCAGTTCATAACTTCTTACCTGAAGTTCAGTTCACCTGACACTCGGACCGGCGGCGCCTCGGGTCTCTCCTCCTCCTACCTCACCTTTCCCTCATCCACCTGCTGGCCTATTGTGGCAGCTCCGCCATAGCCACCACCAAACAACTGAGTTATTTTTACACATCTGCCAGCATCTGGCCAATCCACCACCTTTCATTGTTTATACCGTTATAAAAAAAAATAAAAAAATCATAGGCCCATAAAAACGAAAAATCACCATCGGCCCACCGGGCAAAGGCCCGGTATGCCCGATGGCCAGTCCAGCTATGGTCGTGCCATCAGTTAAGCCTTCGCGTGTCAACTGTGGCACGCGTGCCCAGGGTTGCCGACCCCTGGCATAGAGGATAGCACTGGCCACAACAGAGACACAAAAAGATTATTAATCTTTAGTAGGGATAATTAGTAGGGATAGTGAAAACTTCTGTTTACGTTTGTTAGCCACTTAGCTATGATAGTAAAGAGTAGACACTGATGTAGCTGACTGAATCTTTTGGACTGTGTTCAGCACAATATTAATTAGTCATTGTCAACTGCTGATTTGTCATTGTATGACTAATTATAATGGCTTTTTGTTAGCCGACTATGCACACTCTCTCTCTCTTCGTGTGTGTGTGTTTATCTGGTTAAATTCAGTATGCTTCCAACAACAGTTTTTACAATAAAATAATAAAATATTATCTATCTAATTTGCCGCCTTTCATCAGTGATCATATATTGCTGAAAGAGTTGTCACGTCATGGTCAGATTGTGTCGGCAATGGTTATGCTCCCCTCTGGGCGCAAATCTGCGAAGTTACGGCATGTTGTTTCATTTCGAAGACGGGTGTATATGATTCCAAACAATGAGAATGAGGAGCTGAATATAGTGATGAAATTTAAGGTTGATGGGTTTGAATACACAATCTTTGCAACGACAGAAACCATGAGATGTTTTGGGTGCAATCAGGAAGGGCATTCACTCTGTAATTGCCGTGAGAAGGTGCAAAAAAAGGCTGAAATTGTGCAGGGTTCTGAAAACGCAGGGGAGGGCACTTCAGCAGAAAACTTTCAGCAGATAAGGAAGGGAAAGGTGTTTCTGCAGGTAACGCAGAGAAAGGAGCTCCAGCAGTTACTGTAGGAGAGGAAAGGAAGTCCAAGGTTTCAAGGTATGAAATGCTTAGTAGCCAAGAAAACAGCGAAGTTGCCTCTACTTCTACTTCTGCTGAAGTATGTGATGAAGTTAGCCAAACTACACAAGAAGGAGTGCAGCAGGTTATGGATGTGGATGAAATTGCCCATAGGGAAGGGAATTTGTTCAGGGATGATGAAAGTATTTTTAAGGTACCAAATGTTAAAAGAACACCTAAAGATTCTAAAGGGGTAAAACCAAAAAAGATGCAGGTGAAAGAAAAGTGTGGAAGAGAGAGTGAGTCGGATGTTTTTTTCGGATTCTGATAGTGATAGAAAGGCATCTGATGTTTCTATTCCTGATGGCCAGAGAAGTGATGGGTACAGTCTTGAACAGATTAGTTACTTCCAAAAAACTTCTAAAGGGAAACGAGATGTAGCTGTACAGGATTTCTTCCGTGATCGAAAGTTGTTTCTTGATTCAGCTAAATAGTTAATAAGACAAAGGACTCCTGATGGCTTAAAGGACACTGAAGTGTATAGACTGCGAAAACTGACGCAAAAAATTAGAGCTCGAGTTTAATGTGGTTCCTGAAGGAAAAAGACAGCAGATAAGATGCTGTATACTCGTTTTTTAGGGCTCTTTTTTTGTGTTTCTATGAGTACCCTTAAAATCTCAACCTTGAACCTTAATGGTACAAGGGATATGAAAAAGAGGGCGATGTATTTTGAACTTCTAAAATCTAAATGCATTGACATAGCGTTTGCTCAAAAAACTGAGTAATATTGATATTGAAGTTGACTGGAAGAAGGAATGGGATGGAAATATTGTTCTGAGTCATAAAACCTCACTGAGTTCAGGAGTAGCAATTCTTTTCTCAAGAAACTTTCTTCCAGTTTCTATTGAAGTAGATGATATTGTACCTGGGAGGTTGTTAAAGGTCATTGTTACGTATGAAAATTTGAAGCTGACATTGTTAAATGTGTATGCTCCAGTCTCTCCACGTGTTCGATGTTTTCTTAGAAAAGTTAGCGAGTACGCTGTTAAGTTGTACGTCAACGAATCATTTGATTTTAGGAGGTGACTTTAATTGTACAATTGATTTAGATAAGAATCACTTGGAGCCACATATACATTCAAGGAGGATTTTGAAACACGTTATTGAGACTTATAATTTGGTTGATGTGTGGCGTTCTAAACATGGTAAAACATGGGCTCATTGTACGGACAATTACATTTCTCTAGCACAGTTAGTTTTATTGTTATGGTCATCATTTACAAATATTTAGATCATGCAACTTGTGTCCATTGGGCTTTTTTGATCATAGTATGATTGAAGCAAGTGTGTTTATAAATAGACTAAAACCTAAGAATGCGTACCGGCATTTTAATACGGTTTTATTAAATGATGGCTGTTTTAAAAAAAGGATGTTTCTTTCTTTGAAATCAATGGAGAACTATGAAATGTCAAGTTTACTTCCATGCAGTAATGGTGGGATATTGGTAAAATAAAGATCCAGCAGTTCTGTATTCAATACACACAATGTCACAAGAGAGACGATACAATCTAGGTGGGTCGCGGGTCCGCGATTTGTGTTCACGCTCTTTTTGCGCTAGATTCTGAAGCTGCAGGTTTTATCTCTCTCCAAACAATATTGACTGAACCAGCAGCAAAAGAAGATCCAAACTACGCTTTGTCTAAAAATCTGTTTTCTGCGTTATTCCCTTGCTTATTACGCACAAGCTGTTTACAGCGCTGTCAGCCGCTGTTTTTTTCCCCTTTTACTTACTTCCGAAAAGAAAGCCAAATTTCTGCTGTTCAATAGACTACTGAACTTTTTAAAAATTATGCAAAATTGCAAAATGCTTAGTTGTGTCTCTAATAAAACCTCTGTAACTTTGCTCTGCTTCACTTTAGCAATATCAGGTAATGTTCATATGTTGATTAATGGTTTTCTTTCGTTTTTGATCTACTGCAGAATATTTTTAAGGTCATCTGCTATAAAATCCCAGCCCAGGAAAATCACCTTCATGTTTTTCTGTGTGTTATCCTCAGTTATTTTGACACAAAGGCATCTGCTGTGATGTGACCTTTGATAAAGTCTCGCAAGTGTCAGCTTTCTTTTTATAGATATAAAAATATGAAAATGTACTGATACGTGATCAGAATTATAATATTTCTGATACCCTGAAGCAAAATTTCCCTGATTCGAATCGACTCAAATCGTGGATCGAATCGATTCTGGAAATCAGTGACGATACCCAGCCCTACTTATCATGTTTAACCTGAGTACCGAAAGACCGCGGGGGGTTTAAAAACGATTTGCCGGGAGTTCGCTGTTCTTGCCGGCTCTAGAGAGCCTTGAACCCCGGCTAGCTGGTGGGTAACAGACGTCTCCGAAAATGTCGGAGCGCTTTTGCAAATATGTGATGTGTTGATAAACCAAGCAGATATTTGAAGTTTACACAGCTACACTGTCGCCTGAAAATATGTTAAGTTTATTTTGTGACTCAGAAAGAGTAATAAGGCTAATATTAAAAATAAGTAGCTGCCGCCATTGCTCGAAACTGAAATTGGCTGGGCCGCGCTAGGATACACCCGACCCATCCTTCAAATCTGGAGAAATGGAGGACGCATTTGTCAGCCGCATTTTTAGGAGTCTACGAATTTGGACAGCCTTCGTTGCATCGCTGTAACGTAATCGGCCTACAAATGCGGCCTCCGAAGGATGCGGCCCCTAAATTTGGACACAGCTACGATACCGGAGACTGCTTCTTCTTCTTTGGCGTTTAACGGCAACTGGCACCCTTGTAGATGCATTGCTGCCATCTTCTGTTTCAGTCCATTATTGCACTCTTAAATCCTACTACTTATTCCTGCGTCTTTCAGGATCTTAGAAAGCTTCAAACGACATGCCGACTATGAAATTAGTCATTGATGATTTTGTTAGTCGACTAATTGTGGCAGCCCTACTCTGGATAACTGTTTTTGTCATGTAATTGGATTGCACTTTGTCAGGCCTCTACCCTAAGACCTGACCAACTTGGGTGTCCCACTTGAAGGCTAAGCTTCTGCTGGTAAAGCTTTTATGGTCACTAAGGCGCGCAAATCCCCCGACCACGTTAAGGTGGCAATCCATCTGCAACCTTTAACACCCAAAGAGCCACTTGGACCCGGTTTCCACGCAAAAGAAAACACTGGGAGCCGCAAATACTTTTTGAAATCTAAAATGAAGATAACACTGTATATATTGTTTTTTTTTACCTTTATGCTTTGTGTGAACAACTAAAGTAAGTAAGTAAAGTTTATTTATTAAGCACTTTTCACAGACAGGCAGTCACAAAGCGCTGTACACAAATATTAAAATAAACAATACAATCAATAGACATTATACACAATGTAAAAGATCAAATGTAAATAGTGTAAAGAATATAAAATACGTAGATCAACAAAAGGCTTGTTTGAGCAGAAAAGTTTTTAACTGCTTTTTAAAAGAATCCACAGAGCAACTAAGGTGTGTTCCTTATGAAATCCATGAAGTGCTACGGAGAAAATTACATTTTATTTATGCAATTAATGCATTTTGAACTCTTAAAGAAATATAACAAAAGGAAAGACACCCAGCTGAACTAAAATACACCATATGACGTGTAAAACACACACTACATATCTATTATAAAGCAGTTGTCACAGGGTGTTCGTTTCACTCATCTGTTCTTGATTCGATTACACATTCCTCTCAGTTGTCCCATAAATTTGAATGACAATATGTCATGAAATATGGAAGTCTTTAAAGCACAGAATGAAAATTACAATAATCTAAGTTTAATTTAACAGTCATACAAGTACATTGAAGTATTCATCCATGAGAAATACACCTAGTCAAATTTCTCACAATCAAAAAGTGGGTAAGTATATGTGTGTGTTACTGTTGTTATTGTTGTTGGCGGTGGTGGTGATGGTGAATGGGGTAAGGTTGTTAATGATACATTTGATAACAACCTTAGAAGCGTTTAGGAGCCCATTTTGCAGACTTGTTCATTTCAGTTGTCAGACCACATCCTTTCAGCTCTCTATATAAAGCTGAGCGTCACAGTTTCAGTGCATTCAACATCTATGAGAGACAAAAGGCAAAATGTTCTGCAAGAGTTATTTCAGTGCTTTTGTTTCATGCATGCTCCTCATGATCATCCAGCCAGGTGATTAATATTTTTCTATTATACTTTAATTAACTTGTAGACAATTGTCTCATTCATTTAAATAAGCAGAATGCATAGTCAGCATTATTGATGTGTTTCAGCATTACAAAAGCAGTTGGTGAAGGGTGTTTGTTTCAGTCATCTGTTTTTGACTGCATCATCTGCTGATTTTGTTATGTGACTGGATATTTTCTTTTTGCTTTAGGTCATGGTTCTGAGATTATTGGAGGGAAAGAAGTCAAGCCACACACGTTGCCTTTCATGGCCTATGTGTTAGGTGAACGATCTTCGTGTGGCGGGACATTAATCCATCCACAATGGGTCCTGACAGCCGCCCACTGCACTGAGTAGGAACGCTTACTTTTCTTAAACTTTCAAATCAAAATATTGCAATATTTATGTTTAACTGACTGTGTGAAAAATAATAAGTAAAGAGATCTAACAAGAGATCACAAGGACAAGGTCTGTAAGGCATGACTTGATCTGACAGCTTGGTAGATTAATGAAAACAGAAGTTGATTACACTCCAAGAAATGACAAAAAGCATTTCTAATCCAGCCTTTAAAATATTCATAAACATGTATAAAAGGTGCCTTTAAAATAACAAATATACAAATAATCCTCTTTAAAGGTATTTTATGTTACCCTTGCTTCAGAACTGGAACAACAAAATAGACACTCACATGTGTCAGTTTATTTTGTCCAGAATGTTTTCAAGCATCATATAAAACACTTTATTATAATTATTAATGTAAAACTGCTTAATGATTGGAGAGGATGAATATACAACATTTACAGCACTGGGAAATAAGTTATTGTTCATTTTTTATTTATAGTTTATCCATTTTATTGTATGTTGTATCTTCACAGAGTATTTTGTTTGCACTAGTCATTGTCCGAGAGACAAAATTGCACTCAGTTAAAGAATAACAGACATCACAGCTACATACACATGAAATATGAGATAGATTTCATAATCTAAAACATTTTTATAATGTTGAAATTTTCATTCAGCTGTGGGAAACTATCATGAAATTCATTTAAGGCTCAGTAACAGAGCGGGTGAAATTTTACAAATATACTGAGGCAACTATGATTATTTTATGATTGTTTTACAAACTCCTGACCTATTACCATTTTATATACGTGAACTGTTTTTGTTTACAGTATGACTCTAGTGATACTGGGAGCACACTCCCTCAGGAAAGTGGAAGTTGATTCTTGGCAGGTCAGAGTGGTTGAGAAACGATTTCCTCATCCTGGCTATGACAGAGTAACCAAGGTCAATGACCTCATGTTGCTCAAGGTAAGTTGATAATTCACTGTTCAATACCAAGTGAAGCAAAAGATACCCTCCTGAAACCCAGAAGAAAAATAGTTTGATAATTTGATTTTATGTTTAGATAATTTAAATATTTTGTTTCAAAGTAACATGCTGTGTCTTATTTATTGTTATTAATTTATCTTCTGTCTCTTGAAGTGGACATAGTCTTGTTAGATCACAAAAATGATATGATGAAGCAGAGTCATATTAAGAGCTGTCAGGGCCTGACATTAGAGCAGGGCTGTCCAAGTCCAATCCTCCAGAGCTACCGTCCTGCAGCTTTTAGATGCATCCTTGCTCCGACACACCTGAATCAAATGAATGGCTTGTATTCAGGCCTTTGCCAAACTTGATGGCATGCTGAAGAGGTAATCGAATCATTTGATTCAGCTGTGTTGAGGTAGAGATGCATCTAAAAGCTGCAGGACTGTAGCTCTTAAGGACTGGAGTTGGACACCCCTGCATTAGAGCAACAAGGTGAAAGTTCAGAAGGAGGACATACCAGCTTTTGAGGACCCTGAGAAGGTGCAAAATGATGACAGATAGTGTCCATTGTGGATAAGAAGTATTGTATGAGCTGGGGCTTTGAGGTTCTGGAATTTGGTTTATCAACCACCATACAGAAGACAAGTCTGTGAAGAGAAACGTCTTTTCAGGCTACTCAAAAGCTGATATTGTCACGGTCTGGCTGGCAGACCGTGGGGAGGTGGGGAAACAGGACCCAAACACCGGACTCTTCAGTGCAACAGTGTTTATTTACAGAGGTGGTGAAGTAAACAACAATAAATTCCCCAGTTTCCCAGACTCCCGTGTTGTGTCTTCTTCCCCGAAAAGTCCCAGTGTAGTGCTCTCTGCTCTAGTGTCCCTGCGCTCCCCATGCTCACTGCTCCTTCTCGTCCCACATTCCTCCTGGGGGAAAACAATAGAGGCAGTCGTTACACACTTTATCCCAGCAGGCATACACTCACACTCTCTATGTTTGAAGACTGACGTGAAGTCAAACGCAATAATCCAGCGTCGGTGGAAGCTCCATCGCTCCTCTAAATAGCTCCCCCGACGAGCCCAGATGAGGAGCAGGTGTGTGGCAGGGGCTTCGGGTGTGGCCATCCTCAAGCCAGGCCACGCCCCTCAGGCCTGAAGATGCCTGTAACTTGGCCACAGAAAACAGCAACACACACACACCAACCTGCCTACATACAGATGAGGACAGAGATCAGAGGCAGTGCAGACGACACACCAAATGATGATGATGATAATAATAATAATAACTGTCCCCACTGCTCACAGACCCCGAGTCCCCAGAGCCGGGTCCGTGACACTTATGTCCTCTGAGTTTTCACCTTCCTGCTCTGATGTCTGGTCTCCCTTCACCTCAACCCCTAACAGTAGGAAGACAGACTCCCCTATTGTATGTTTCTCCTTTTCTCCCTAATCTCCGATTTCCTGAAGTATGGACATTGGTTGGAAATGTGAGGTAAATCCTGCTGTCCACTACAAAGGACAATGAATAAGGTTTTTTTTGGAAGGGGTAAAATTACTGTGCATTTCTGAAATCCTACTAAATCAAAGGTGAGGCTCTGAAATTGAAGAAAAAAAATTTTAGTTTAACTAGCAGAATTATAATATCTGTTTTAAAAAAAAGTATCACTTAACCCACCCCCTTTGGCATAAAATATAGATTGCATAAACAGTGGTTGACAGTGCAGTCTCAGACTCATGTCCCTTACAGAGGACAAAAATTAATTGCTGGGTATTACAAGGAGGATAAAAAGTAAAAGCAGACTTATTCTCTTTAATGTATTTTTGTGTATGTATAATTAGACTTTTCAGTAAGTTACAACACCTATTTTCCATTTACAAAACAAAATGTATAAATAGATGAGTGGGGGTTCAAGACTTTAGCACAGTGCTGCATGAATATTTACGTTATGTCCTGCTCTGTAAAGGTCAAAATAGACAGTCATTATCAGTATGTAACATGTCCATTTAATTATTGTTCAGCTTAAAAAACCAGTGATGCTCACCAAGACAGTGAAATGTCTCCCGTTGGGCAACACCGTCAAGGAGCCTCCAGCTGGCAGCAAATGTATGGTGGCTGGATGGGGACGAACTGAAAGCAACCAACCATCTGATGTCCTCATGTCTGCCAATGTGACTGTGATCGACAGACAGAAATGCAACTCTTATTATCGTACTGCTATCACCAGTGACATGATATGTGCTGGTTCAACTGGTAAAAAAAAGGTTGATGCCTGTAGTGTAAGTATATAGAGTGTGTGTGTATTTTTATTAGTTTTCTGAATTAAACAGGCATTCAGCTCAACACCCTTTTGATTTGTTCACATCCACAAGTAGTCAAAGAATGACTACCATGTATTTGTTCTT
>CAKLIZ010005072.1:0-12361 GCA_922035795.1 Oreochromis mossambicus | reverse complement strand
GGTTTTGTTTATTACAATACTGTAAGTAAAGTTTTATTTCTTGCCATGACTGTATGACTGTTTGCTGGGTTTTGAGATAGGATATATAAACTGTTGATACTTATGACCGTTATTTGGGGTCTGAAAACTGAAATTGACTTTGAAACAATTTCATTAATACATATGTCTGTAAGTGATGTCTCTTTTGGTGTGTTCAAGTAAGATGTTTTAGGATTTTTAGATGGGTTTTGTTTCAGTTTGAGATAATATATACAGTTACATTTGGTGTTTCTAATGTATTGTTGTTGACTTTGACTGATACATATAGGTGTAAGTTGCTTGATGTTTGTTGGGCTAAGGAGGGGCTTAGCACATTGTGAGTGGTTTTTCTTCCAGTTCCATAATATATAAGGAGTTATATTTGACAGACTGTTTAAATTTTGGCTTTATGTTAATATAGGTTGCAGCGGCCATAGAGGAAACACAGCAAAACATCTTAAGGGTTTAAAATAATAATAAATAAATGAATGAAGTTAAATGACTGAAGGTTCTTAAGGGTTTTTGTGTGTGTTTTTAGGGATAGTTTGTTGTGGGTTTTTAGGGGGAGTGTGTGTTTGTGGTGTTTGTGTGTGCCAAACGGAGATAACATGAAAACAGAGGAATTAGAGACTAGAATGTCCTAGAAGCCAATAAAATGCAAATTAAGAAGCTGTGAACGGGTTAAACCACGGTTGGTTTCACAAATAATGCTGAATAGAAAGTTGAATGCATGTGTTTAAGATGCCATTTGTGTTTATTAGAGGACATGAATAAATAAATAAAGTTTTGAGTTGCTGTAGTGGATGTATAGTAATTGACAAATTTTGATAGATGTATATATCTTGAGCCATAAATGCTGGTGTGTTTTATTTTCAGTTGTGTGTGTGGTGAGAAGCCGTGAGGATGATGAGAGGTTTCAGTTTTTTCTTTTTTCTTTTTGACTTGCTCTTTCTGATTATGGAAGGCATGTCCAAAATACTCGTATGAAAGCGTATTTGGTGTGATTTTAACCGTGTGAATGCTGTCAGTATTTGATTTGAGTGACTCTGCGTGATTTGTCTGAGTGAGTGGAAAATGGAAGTTTGAGAGAGAAAAGGCAGTGTGTGTGAGACGAGTCATGGCGTCTGAAAGAGGTTAGAACGTTTAAAAGTGTGTATGAAATATATTTCTTTTGTGATGTAAAGTAGGATGTTTTAAAGTTTGAAAGTGCTTTTAATTCAAGAAATGCATGAGTGATGGTATGAGAGGTTGAGTTTATTTTTATGTTTGAAAGAGCTCTATTTAAAAGTGTGAGTGAAATGAAGGTGTATTGTTTTTTAGATCAAGATTTAGTAGAATTAAAGAGGGTTTTTAGACTATAAATACAAAGAGAGACAGACTCTGTAGAGAACAGGAAATAGTGAACAGGAACTTTGCATGCCCATAAAAGGAACTGAGTGTGTAAAGAAAGAACACAGAGAGACAGACGAGTCAAACTCGAGGGAGATGAAGCAAAATGGAGGTTTTAAGATGAAAGATGAATATGATACTAATTATATGCTTTAGTGTGCCAATACAGGTGGACTTCTCTCAACATTGAACCTTGAGTAACCGGCAGAAAGTATAGAGGAACAATTGGGAAAACAGGCCACTTTTGGCTGAACTTCTACAGCTTCACCTGTCACTTTGTCCCTAAACTGAGAAGAAGTTCATAGGACAGTCAATCGCCTGATGAAGACCGACAGAACATCGTGGACTTGAATACAGCAGGCAAACGACAGTGCCACTGATCCATTAACACTGATGACGACTGACGACCAGCAGCAGCATGTAAGAGTAATGCAACATGTACTGTGAAAATACAGGCTGGGCAGTTGAACAGTGGGATAAAGAATTGTGGAAGAGCACTGGACATTGAGTGTCATATTTGCCATGCTTGAAGTAATTTTGGAAGAGAAGACTGAAAAGTCGGACAGGAACTTAACTTCGAAGAAGAATACGGAAAGATCAAAACAGAGAAGAAAGAGACTGTGTTTGCTGGAGCTTTGAAGCCCGAACAGGACACTGGGAATGAAAAAGGGACCAGTGAGAGGTGAACCTGGACGAGTTTGACTGCGAGAATATAGGATATAATTGGAATGAAAACTGAAGCGGGAACTCATGATTGTTTAGTGATGTCCACCATATCACGTTTAAAAGAGGTAAACACGAATAGAAAACACACATATACAAATTGTTACATGTAAAATTATTTTTGAAATGAATCAGAAGTGAGATAGTTTGAATTTAAAAGCTCAGTGAAAAGATGCATAAATTAAATATGAATACATAAAAATGCAATGAAGAGCACAATATAGGATGCAATGAAGATGCAGCTTACACTTAATTAAGATGATCACATGCCCTGCAATGAAGAAAGCAGCTTACACTCAATTAACATGAAATGCAACGAGGAAAACGCTTACATTCATATTCATGACACAAACATGACATAACTGGTATTTGTGACAGGAAAGAGACAGAAGGGGGTCGTTTAAGCACTCGTGATAATAATGAAAATCTTTTAGTTTTGTTATTTGCAGGAGCAAGCAGACCCGGACCAGTTCTCCACGGCCGCAGTCGGGAGAAATTTATAGGTTAACATCAATGGATATGTTAAGGCAAGTTCCTGGTTGAATTGTTCACAGGATGATGTGTCCATGAACCTGAAAAGCAAGCCCTAACTCCTGGCTGAAGACCAGGAGGGCGGTTATTTAAGGTGGGAAATTAAAATTTGGGCTAGTAATTCTGGGAAAGAGAAAACTGACTGGTTAACTGGAGAATTGGGAAGGAGTTTGAAAGACTGCGAAGCCATAGATGCAAAAACAACACATGCAAACAGAAAATGCATTAACTTTACAAAGACAACCTCATGAAGTTTAATGCATAGAGATATTGAATAAACCTGGCTAAGAACATAAGCATACGCAATGAAGATCAGCTTGCTACTTGTATGAGTGATAGAATGGTGTGAATGTTTAATAAATTAGACTTAAAGCTTGAAGTTGAAGTTGACTCAAAGGAGTTATATGACAGGGGAGTGAGTTATGAAAAAAAAAAAGATAAGTGATTAAAGTAGTTTAAAAAGGGTGACTTAGGAGTGCTCTTGCACTGATTGATCAAAGCAAGTGATTAGTATAGAAAGAAGATGAAAATAATTGAATAATGTGATAAAGTTTAAACATGTATTTCTTTTGCCAAGTTAAGTTGTTGAGATGTGACTCAGTATGCAAATTAGTTCGAGAGCTCGTGTGAGTGATGACAGAGGAGCTTGCTGTGTGTGTGTGATTGAGGCCTTAAAGGAGAAGTAGACTGTTCAGAGGTGCAAATTTGATTAAGAGGTTTATAATTTAGTGTTGACACATTGTTATAACGTGTTTATATTTTAGGCTGAATCTAAGTAGGGTGAAGTGTCAAAGGGGACATGGTTGTGTGTAAAACGGTGCAGCTTTGACAAGGTTTTCAGTGCGTTGAATGGGTGACATTTAAGATTGTTTCAGATTTTTTGGGGCTGTTGTTTTCATTTTAATAGAGGGAGTTTTGATAAACATGGACATATCTAAAAGGACCCATAGTTTTTGTAACAGTGCACTTAGAAAAAACCTGTCAGGTGATTTTGTTTTGTACTTTGATGAGCTAATAATCAGCTCTCTCTTTTTTCTCATTTTTGCTCTAAGCAGGCCTGGAAGAAAGTGAACTAACAGCGCTGACAAAATTTCCGGACAAACAAATATGAGGTGACTTTTCCAGATTTCAATGGGTGGAGGAAAGGCTACCTGTGGGGACCTGATCAGATTGAAAGTCCCTGTCTAAAAGGATTGCCGCGAGCCAATCCAGTCCAAAAGCAGAAAGAACTATTTTCCTAAAAACAAAATAAAACAAATGAATGAGCTCATGTTGCTGCGAGTGAAGACTCTGATTATTTGCGAGGGAGTCCACACTATCAGCAAGACCTGATGTTAATGCATGTGAGTGAATGTGTGACTGGACCAAGGTGGGGATGAATAAAATGTTGACAAACAGGAGGAGTGGAAGACTTAATTCCGGGGATGCTGATGTTTGCTTGGAGGGAATTTTTGTTTTATTTATTGGGGTTGGATTATGTTATTACATTATGAAATGCTAAATGCTAAAAGGGAAACATTTTTTGATATAACTTACGTTACCATTAACTGAAGAAACACATGATTGATAACTGTTCTGTTTTAAGTTTTCTTTTATAACACAGGTTGGATCATAAGTGGGGAAACTGAGTATGAAATGTGAAGTTCTGGTTAACACACAGGTTTTTGTTTCTAGGACGTTTCAAGGATGCAGGCTGTGGATGGAGCCAAGAAAAGATTTGACATGATGATTAATTTGATTTCATTCCTTAAAAACAGGTTTGAAGGTCCGGAGCATGTACCTAATATGATATGACTAACCTTTTCTTTTAATTCCCTAACCTGAGTGAAGGATTTTGAGTTTGTAACACATGAGATGTGTCACAAAAAGGGGGGAGTTACAGGATTTAAGGTTTAATTTGAAATGGGTTTTAGGATTACTTGATGACATTTGGGTTTTTTTGATAATTTAGGTATGGTAAAACTGAGGCAGAAAGTGTTATTTTCAGGTTATTTTTGATTTCTAGAATAAGAGGTTATAATTTAGGCGTGCACATACAGATATGTCAAAGGAAAATTGTGTATATGTGATTAGCTACATGGAATGTGCTCTTTTAGGGTTACTAAGCAAATGTCTACGTGACTTTTTACCTAATAACCTTTGTGATGATAAACTTCTTTACCGACTAGCAGCTTGCTCTCTTATAGAGCATACAGACTTAGGAAAGGGGAACCTCAGCTCTGAGTTCTGAGAATAACTCTAGTATCTTTGTAAGTTGATAGGAAACGTCGAGACAGCCATATAGGGCAAATGTGGTAGAGCTTGTAATTAAATGTGGGCTTGAAAAGAGGAAGCAAATTTGGTACAGGACGTGCTTGAGATGATCAGATGAAAGAAGGGGAAGGTCAGGAATAGTTTAGATTAAGATTGAAAAATTAAATTGGGTGAAAAGGGGGTGTAGCAAGTAGATTCAGGGCAGCTCACAGCCCGGCGTAAACGCAAGGTGCTGTCACACAGCTTAAGTTATTTGTTTGATTTATTTTATGACAAAATAATAAGGAAACATTGAAAATATACAACCCGTTGAGGAGACAGATAGGGTTGGCCAATCGAAAGGTTTTGTTTGTTTAGCATAATCTCATTTGTTATATTTTAGTGTTTAACATGGAACATGCCTCTCTGGAGCTTCTCTCCTGATGCTACCCCACCAAAGACGCTTATCCATAGAGACTATGTCAGCTCCCAAACAGACAACAACAAACCAAGACTAGCAATAAACAATCTAAACATAAATAATAACAAATAAAGAACAATACAGAATCCAAATCTGAACCGAAGAATAAAATAGTGAAATGTGGATTATTAAATATTAGGTTTCTCTCTTAAAAGTCTCTGTTAGCTGACGCTGCTCATTATCTTGTTTTATGTACTTTAATAATGAAGGCTTGTAGAGCAAGGCCACCTTTTACTCACAAACAAGTGCTCAGCCAGACTGAAAAACAGGAAGTTTTAGTGCACAAGGCATATTAATAGATATAGACACAAAAAGAGGAACTGTCCATATAAACAACGTTCAAGAGTGTGTGATGTGTAAAGCACCGAAATAACACCATATAAGTGACAGCTGATGATTCTAATGTTAGAGAGCTCTTGCAATTGGCGTCTGAGCTGTGCAGAGGTCCCTCACCCCCGGAAGATGATTAAATAAAGAAAGACAGGTACTTATGTAGGTTAGCATAAGGTTGAGTCCAACAGAAGCAAGGCACCCTACATGCACACAGCATGCAGCAGGGGTTGCCAAAATAATATAGAAAACAGCACATGTAGTGAGAGAACACTCACTAAAAGTTCTGACTACACATAGTGTGGTGGCTTATGTGAACTCGCAGGCGTTCACTATGACATCATTAGCACAACAGAGACTGAGTAAAGTTTTAGACGCTCCAAATCTGACATTTACACATGAAGGAATCAATATGGCAGATTTAATGGGATCAGGAGAACCTCATGATTGTACTAAGAAAGCAGAAGTTGAAGGGAAAGTCAGGGAAGATTTAAAAGCAGAACCTGTTGGGATTTGGGATTTAGAGATTCTTTTATTGCTATCATATAATCTGCCTTATGATGACTGCATTAATAACATGTACAGTATTATTTTAATAGTATTGAATATGTTTGTCATCACAGTGACGTCTCTATTTATAGGGTGAGTTCATTTTATACACAATGCATATCTGTGCTTGTTTAGAGTTGATGTTCCGTCCAAAAGGGTTTTAAGCTTCACTGGTGAGAGTGTCCAGGTGATACATGTTGAGGGAAGATGAGAACATAGCAGGTTAATTGCATGCACGCTTACAAACACACATGATTTAAATATAGGCCAGGCCAAAGGCCTGGACTTGATGTAGCTTTTAACTTTACAGCTCCTAACTTGCAGGAATGGCGTGGAGTGTAATGAATGAATGCAAAACATGCTTATAGACACAAACATGATATGGAGTTATGTTACAGGGTAAAGGTGGGACACATGTTGCTTTGTTTCTGCTTAGCAACTACTGAGACGGGTGAAACAAAATGTTGTAGATAATGGAAACTTGTCTAACTGGCATTAACAGTAACTTTTGCATGTTATGTATATGCTTGAAGCCAAAAGAGGCGTAAATCCTGATAGAAAATTTTGAAGTGTGCTTTCTAGCGGAGATTTAGGCTGACATGGGGATGGTGTGTATTTTACCCGGGGTGTGTTTAATAAAACTAAAAGCGTTGCTCACACACATAAAGAGTATTGAGATTAAATAAAGTTAATATAATGGATAGAGCCCAGAACATGATATTGTGAATCAACTTTGAATAATTAAAGGAACCTTAGATGAACACAGTAGGTTAGTGAGGTGTAGCAGAGAGAGGCTGTTTGTTTTCTATCCCTTACAGGAGAAGATTTCCACTAGAGAGGGTAAGAGCGAAGACAGTGGACTTGGGAATGGTGGTTTCGGCGCCTATGGTGCCATTAATGGATCTAGAGGTGACAGAGTGGGTCGAGGAGTGACACAACACACAGTATGGTGACCTCTTGTGGTCAAGAGGTCAAGAGAGGGGATTGTAAGATTTAAAGAAATTAGTTTACTGCTGAACTGTATATAACCATCATCCTTATCATTGCATCAATTATCATTTCATCCAAGCATTTATTGAAGTTGTTGGCATTATGTTATAATTTGTATTACAGGGGTTATCAGAATCACATATTAACATGTTTAGGCTGAGCAAAGGCCTGAGATCATCACCATATTTGGAAAGAGGATGCCAGAAAGGGGAACTTCTGTGTCTGCACTTATCTCTTAGAATAGATCATTATCTGTAGAGGAGACAAAGAATGTTCTTAAGATGCAAATTATGTGCTTGTAAACGCATGAGGGGGCGTCATAATACCCTGATGTTATAAAAGCAATCTGAAGTGTATTTTTGGGTGGGGATTTACAACTGATGTGTTGAAGTTTACATCTCCCCACGCTGCGTGTATTCATTAAAATCAAATGTTTGATCGACCTCTTCTGGACCATGATTGTTTTACTCTCGTCCTCAATTTCGGACCCTTAACATTTGGAAAGTCAGAATACATGTGTGTGAAGAAGCTGCAGATACGACAGTGAAGATGAAGGAGTCGAGGTGGTGATGGTAGATCAGTTTAAATACATGAAGTCCTCCATACAAAGCAGCAAAGTCCAAAAGAGGTGAAGTGACAGTACAGGCAGGATGGAGTGGGTGCACACATGTATCAGGTGTGATCTGTGACAGGAGGACAGCAGCTAAAGTCAATATGAAGCTTTACAGCCTAGTGAGGCTGTGATGATGGAGACATGACACAAAGACAGGAGGCGACCTGGAGGTGGCCGAGTAGAAGATTTGAACAAGTGAGCAGAATAGAAAGGATGGAAATGAGTGGGTGACAGGGACAGCTCAGGCTGAGGAGTCTACAGGACAAAGATAGAGAGGAAGGCTGAGACTGAGGAACAGGAAACGTGCAGAAGAGGGACGCTGGATATATCGATGCACCATGTTGAACCTGCAACTACCAAACATCAAGTGTTTGTATGGAAAATCTGAAACAGCCCAGGAAATGTGTTCATCCATAATATTTGTGTTATTAGTCTTTCTATAGTCACCTGAATACAACACAAATAACACACAAACCAACAATCAGCAGTGTTTGTGTTGTTTTACGTTCAGTAACCATGAAGCACAACTGCAAACATTTAGTATCACAAGTAGCAGCTAAAGCATCAAATAAATGTTCCACCTCGTATATTTACACACAAATGTTGTGTTTATTTTTACCTGTGTGTGATTTTGATTTTAGCCTCATCATTGTTTTCCACAAATATACTGCACAGCATCATTTCCTGCTTCTGTTTTTCACACTAAATCTCTCAGCTTGAAAATAATTGGTTGTTATTGGTAGAAGTTATCAAATGAAATGAAAATGATGAACAGACTTAATAACAGGACTTCAAAAAGCTCAAATCTGGAACCTTTGGTTTGTTACTGGATTAAATGAAGACATTAACTGACCTGACATCTGATACTCTGTTTTAGTAAACCCATCTTTTCTCTACTCAGCAGTTTAGTTCTTTTATTGTTGTAATCAAAGCCTCAGGTGGGATGATGTCATTTCCTGTCAGCAGAGGAAGCAGTTGTTGTTGACGGTCGCTTTGCAGCCCACAAACTCTGCACAAGCAAGAATAAAGAGCGCAGAAGACTTCAAATCCTTCCTGTCTCACAGTGTTTTTATCAGCTGATGCTCTAAAATGTTTCCTGATAGTTCAGAGCTGAAGCTCCGCCCACATCGTTGCTTAGTTACAAACACACAAGTACATGATTGGACCTTAAATATAATCAGACATCACAGCACAGCTTTAACACAGCACTGTTTTTAAGCGGTTTCAAATATGACAAATAATATTGACAGATTGAGTCCACAGATGTGTTTGATGTATTTAATCAGTCACAGCACCAGTGTCCCTCACAGCTGTGGATGTGTTCAGCTTCTCCTGCTGGGTTCACTTTATATACAAACATGTGTTTATTCTAAATATTACTTTCAGTTTGGTATTATTAAGTTTACATGTACAGTTTAAAAAGTGAACTTTAGCCTTAATGAGCTGAAGCTGTAACATTGAATGAAACAAACATGTTTGATGTTATTTTTCTGTTGTTGAATATTAAATCACTTTATTACTGAATGACTGTTTCTGTCTGTCTGATGACATCACAGTCCACACTTCCTGTTACAAATCTGAGTCACTTTAGTATTTCCCACTCAGATGATGTCATTTTAATGAAAGCACTCTGCCGTCCTATCTAATCACAGTCCCAGTCTGAACCATATACTATCCACACAGCTGCTTACTGGCTTCATATTATGTGGAGCACTAAAAGCAGCCTTTCTGTCGAGCTACTGGGAATCTACAAAACCATTAAAGAGGACAAAATGATTCTGTCTGTAGTCGCAGCATCAGATTAGTGAAAGAAACTAAAGTACTAAAAGAATCAAACTGAGTAAACAGATTGAATTGAATGTTTCTTTCTTCTTTTAGTGACGAGCCCTGATCATGTGACCCACAGGTACAAGTTATTATGAAAAGATACCAGAAAGTCTGTCGCCAAGACAACCAAGTATGACAGTGTGAACAACACAACCCTGTCACACAGCAGCATCACTGTGAGCTGCAGCATGTGCATTTAAAACACTATATTTATGAAGTTATGCTTCTATCTTACTGTCTGTAAAATATTCTGTGGAAATGACACGTCCACACTTTTTAATGGGCCCACAGTAACCAGAGATCATTAAAGCTGCACTAAGGAAACAAAGAGGAAAGACTTATAGTGTTATATCTAAGTTTGCTCTGTGACTTTCATTTTGTAACACAGCTTGTAAAACTGTTGCAGTTTCCTGTCACTTGCACATGGATCCTTGTAAGAAAGCTCATTTAAATGACTGTGAACAGGGCTCGGTTGTTCTGATGTGCTGGGATTTGACCACAGCCTCCTCCAGGGTTTACTGACAATGGTCCAAAGAAGAGAAGCTGTCCAGTGAGCAGCAGCTCTCTGTGTGGAAATACCTGGTTGGTGTGGATGTTTCTAGCAGGAGAAGCAAATCTGACATCATCTCAAAGCAGTTCTTCAAACATGAAAATCACTTCACTGGATTCAAATCCACCAAGTCTGGATCCAATAGAGCAGCTTTGGCTGTGGTGGAAGTGGATATTTGCATCATGATGTGGAGATGACACGTGTGCAGTAACTGTGTAACACTATCATGTTAACATGGTGAAAATGTCTCCTTGTTAAAACTATACTACAAAGAATGAAGCAGCTCTGAAGGAAAAAGGGCTCCAGCCCATTACTAACAAGGTGGACCTAATGAAGTGGCCAGTAAGTGTGGTAGTAATGGCTTGTTTGTAAAAGCCAAAAATCAAACACATGATTTTAGCTCTGTACATTCGACTTTTTGGGTCTCCAGATGATAATGAAACAGATGTATTTACATCTATAACTGCTTATTCAGTTCCTGGTGGTGGGAGGTGGATTTAGGCCAACGTTCATCAAACCTAAATGAATTATTTGTCCTAATAGTAAGAGGGCCAAATGTATTAATGAGTGCTGGAAACCTCCATGTGTGTCTGTACAGGTGGAGATCACTGGAGAAGCTGAAAGCTTTGGTGCTTTTCTACTAGTTGGGACGACTCTGTGAAAATCTGCTGACAGTCTGAGGAAGTTTTTGGACTCTTGCTCACAAAGTAAAAGACATTTTACAAAGTGAACAGAAAAGAAACTTGTTCTGAGTGTAAGTGTTGTTTTGGATGCTGATGGATTGTTGAAGCTCATGTTTGAAGAGTTATGGATTGTTTCATGTTCTTCTTTTTTAAGTTGAATGAACACAGCTCAGCTCGTCTCCATGTTTATAAGCTCACATGATGCCTGTGCTCTCCACAGTTTGATCGTACGGATCAAAGTATCATTTCCAATAAGAAATGGAGAAAAGTGTTTATCACTGTATTCATTTTATAGGTAACATGTAAAGACAGCTGAATAGTGAAACTTCCATTATGCAGAAAATGACTGAAGCAGAACTTACTCAGTAATGACTTCAGCTGCTACGATACTGAAAATGATTCACAGACAATTTGCGTCTCTTTCCTATAAAATACCTGAAAGTTAAACCAGATTAAGACTCTATGATACGGCCCACAGCACAGGAAGTACAGGGTACTTGTTTCATTGTTTCCTGCAGAAACCTGACTTGTTGCTGCAAATTACACGTAAGTACAGGAAACTTATTTGCATATAAATGAACTGGCTTATCGATTAACACACATGAAATAATCCAGCCACAGAAACTGTCCACGGCTTTTAGTCTGTTTGCTGCTATAGATATAATCCAGCTGATGTGGGAGAACTACATGTGACACTTTGATGCAGCCATGAATCTGACTGATTTCTTTCCATTTTCAAAGGTTGATGCATCAGTTAAAGTCCTTAAAAAGCTCAGAAATAAAGAGAAAGGTTGGTTAAAGCAAAGAGAGGGACTGGCAGCATTTAAGACACTAAACTAAACTGTGTTGGTCTGCAGGACTTCCTGTTCTTCTGCTTTAATGCTTTTTAAACATTTATTTTTTTATGAGTTGTTATGATCCAGTGTTGTCAGTGTTTGTTTTATGTGTGACTCCTCCCACCAGAGGATGGCTGTGGGTTTCTTCCCCTTTTCTCTCTTAGGAGGTGGACACCTGGGCGTGCCTGCTGAGTAGCTGGGTGGAGTCTCTGCCTAGCCTCGGATTGGATAATTGGTTGATCACCTCCAGTATTTAACCACCAGATGACAGCCACCTGGCCCCCCTCTCTCCTAACCTCCACCATTCAACAAAGAACCTGTGTTTTTGATTCGTTGCTGTGTAGAGTGTCTTTGCCAGTTTGATTTGCAAGTATAACCTCGTGTGTGTGTCTGGCGTTAGTGCCTCAATTTTGTAAATAGCTGTAAATAGATTTGTAAAGTAGCAATTGTGTATTTTGTTCACCTTGTATATATGTATACATATACATATACATATGTATATATATACACACATACACACACACATACATGTATGTATGTATGTATATATATATACACACATACACACACACATACATGTATGTATGTATGTATATATATATACACACA
>CAKLIZ010005071.1:0-12361 GCA_922035795.1 Oreochromis mossambicus | reverse complement strand
GTAAATGAAGTCATCCTGAGCACTGTAAAATGTTTGTTGTTTGATACGAGGAAGTGGAGAATGTGTATGAATCCATGAAAATCTTGATTAAAACAGATTGAAACCATAATCCATGGATGTTCAGAGAATCATTTACATTTATCAATTAATTTAGTTCGTTCTTTTCACCATCCACCTTTGAATATGTTGCAATGCATGTACCATTTCTGGTATAATGTTGTCGTTGCTATTGCAGGGCATTAGGTTTCATTTACTAGTACAATATTTTTATTTCACTTATATTTGCGTGGAAACCTTTAACTTGTGTAAAAAAATTAAGTATATCACACAGGAAATCTGAATCATTTGGAACCAACAGCCATGTGGTATCTCCATACAATCTTCATATCTTTAACCCCAATTTTTGTAGATAAGGAAATACCTTTACCGCAGAAAAAGTGTTGAAAACGTTGGAGAGAAACCTGCACTGGCAAGAGGAGAAAGTCTGACTACTCACAAGTGAGTAACATTGTCTGAAGGAAGCCAGAAGATGTGCAGCTTTTTATAACTCTCTCCAAGTTACCCTCTCACTACTTCTGCAGAAGTGCCCTTCAGATATCAGTTCAGGATACTCTGAGAGTTCACGGCTCTCATATCACACAATGATATGATATCAAGCCTTCCCAAATCATGTTTATTGATTCTGAATGTAACGGTTCCCTCTACCTGATGTTTCTGGTACTGCATGGAGATGATGTCATTTATCTGTTTACCATCCGTTCTGTCCATATTTACCATAAAGGAGTGTAGAACATTATACTTCAACTTTTGTCACTCTTGTAGATTTAATGGTACATATTTAAGGGATTAACAGCTTGTAGCATGTGAAGGGTGTAAGATGTACACCATGATTTCCTTGGGTATTGTTTTTTCTTTTTGTTACAGAGTCATGAAATCTAAGCCACGAGGTCCTGGTCTGGTTAGACATAGCGTAATGGAAAACTCTATAATGCAACTCTATAAATAAATTAAAAAAACAAAACAAAAACCAAGCATACACAGTCAGTATTGCAAACTGTTTATTTGTAGTAAATGAAAAGTGTGCCATTCAGTGAGAGGGAGAAAGAGGGCTGGGCAGTCGGGGACGGTTGATGTCTTTGGTCCATACTCTGGTGGAGGGGAGTTTGATAAATCAGTGGGAAAAGAGAAAAGGCACTTGAGTTTACAGTTGTCTCAGAAAGGTTTTTGAGAAGATGGACACAGGGTTTACTGGAAGAAATTAATGAACTTTATGTTTTAACCTCCATTAGGCCTAATATGAATATCACATACAAAATGCCCTATGTGAGCACAAATTATATACCTACATATGTGTATATACAGTAAGGAAACAAATGAAAAAAGGATGGAAAAAAAAGAAGAGAATGTGAATTGTTGGATTTATCCCACTGGGAATTCTTTACAGGCAGAGGAAAAGAAAAGGCAGAAAAGTTGCACAGGACGAGACTGTTTCTTTGGCGATAACTTAATATCCCTACAGTTAGGAATGTAAAACAAAAGGTGGTTGAAGGAAGGCAGACAACTTTGCAGATGAGATAATTAATGAATTGTTTAGCATTTGTCCTGCAGCTTTAAATCACTTTATACCGCAGCCCGTCGTTGATGAGCTGGCTCAGATTTTGGTACAACTTCAGTCTGTACAGATCTTTGTGATGATATAACCCCCCTACCAGCTGTGCATGCACTTAAAAGGAAACATTTTGGGAAATGTGCTCGCTGTCTTATGGAGCGTCCAGCAACTGTCTATCTGAACAGGGTTAGCTTTGCTTAGCATAGGCCAGTCTGACTTTATCCAGCTGTAACACAATGCACCTAATCAGCACCTCTGACGCCCATAAATCACATTAAATGTTTTGAGGATTTTTTTTAATTTTATTTATTTATTTTTTAAATTACATACAACTGTTTTGCAGTTCTCGAATTAAAGATTTACCACATTTGTAAAAAACAACTTTAGATTCATGACTTTACTGAATTTAACGATTATAGTTTGTTACTTTACACAGCTGCAATAGGATATCTCACAAGCAGTGTGACAGATTCATCCAGTGACTCTGTTTATTGCAGCTCTATGCAGCTGAAGTGATTTCTGTTATTGAGGTGCTGAGCAGACAATTTAGTTACACTGGAAATGAAAAGTTTCTTAGCGTAGTTTAGGATGGATGCAAGTAAAAAAACAAAACCAAACAAAACACCTGAGAGCTGCTTTTAAACAGATGGGTGTTTCATTACTGCCCTCCTGAGACCAGAAAGCTGGAAACACTCACTGCAACCACTGCTGCTGCACAGGGCCACAGTTGCAGTGGTTGTTTATTTTTCCACCCAGTGGTCCCAAGGAGCAAGAATGGGAATACCCTTGAAAAGACACAGAAGCAACCTTAATGCTGTAACAAAAGTAAAAAAAAAAAAAAAAAAAAAGCAGCTGACATGAAAAGCAGTTTTTGTTTAGTTTTTTTCTCTTCCTGAAGCAGCTGTCTTAATAAACAATCCGGGCCCGTTTAATGTGAAAGGAATCTACCCAATTCCTGGCTTGATGCCAGACCAAGCTAACTCGTTGTTCCAGATAGCTTTGTCTTACTGTAAACAAGCTAAAAGCTCATTTCCCATAACGTTAAATCATCCTTTCAAGACAAGCCAGAAAACATTTACCAAAGTTCAGAAACCAGTTTGCATTCTTTTCTCCACAATATTCACTAATTTAACTACTTACGTAAAGAGTGTTAATCTCAATGGGGCAGGAAAAAACTGCCCACAAACCCTTTTAAGAACCAAAAACCCACAAAAACAACCCCCCTTTAAAAAAAAAAAAAAAAAAAAATCTGCTCAAAGGAAGACAACATGTTATGAAGAAGATGCAGCAATAATGTAACAACTGATTTTCCACTACAGCCTTTCAGCGCTGCCTATATGTACATTAACTACAGGATTATAAGAGGAGGAATCACCAGGGGGTCCATGTCCCAAACTAAGAGCCCACTGCGAGAGAACGACTTCGAAACGGGCAGTGTCGAAGGATGAGCGATGAGGTATTCACCAGCTTTTTGTTCACAAACTGGGCACTACGATGAGATTCAGCCCCAACAGCAGCAGCTACTTGGCAGAAAAAAAAAAAAAAAAAAAAAAAAATCTAAGAAATCAATACAACCCTCCAATGAATTCATCAGTTTACTCAATTTTACTTCCACAGATGCACAGAGTGGACATAAAAAGAAGAGCCAACTGACGCTAGATATCGATATATCAGCCAATACCCCCTATACACACACACGTACACATACGCACACACACAGTCATAACCATACACAGAATATGGGATCTACTGAAATTGAAAATACTGGGGTCATTATTAAGTTTCCAGTAATGTATTTCACAAACTAGGTAGTAACTTAATGTGAAGACACTTCTCGACTCCACACCTCCATCTTCTCAGCGGTGCCTGCTGCACTGCTGGGAGTTTTGTAAACAATGGAGTCACACTGCTGGACAAACTTTTAATTCTAGTACCCCAAGCATCTTTTTTCTGCATTATGTTGTTAAAAAAAAGAAGAAAAAAAAAGGGGGAAAAAAAAGAGTTTCCGTATCACACAGCATACATGCCAATATCCATAAATCAGTGAATGGCTGATATCTATATCAGTCAGGAGGAAAAGGGGAAGAATAGATCCTACACTTTGTTTTTGCACATATTCATAAATCACATATCTGCTTTTTGAGTACCATCTGTTTACAAAGCCATCATGATGCAGACATCCATGTTTCTAGAAAGGCAAATGTGAAGTCTGTGACTAAAGGCAAGCACGACATTAATATGCCATTCGTGTGCATATAACAAGAAAAACACAAAGAACAAACGGCCTGTGAATAAATGTTCAGAACTATGAAAAAGCATGTGCACCACAAAGGAGTTTTCCTTTGTTGAGAGTTTTTACATATTTAACATTATTCTACAAAAGGTAATGAGCCCTCTCTTTGTTATAAAACAATGGACAGCTAGCTAAGAAAAAACAAAACAAAAAACAGCACACATGAAAACTCCGGCGGCCAGTGGGAGGGCGATACATCACTGCCTTAGGCAATATTAAAAAGGAGTAGTTTGACATTTGACACTGGGATATGCACTTATCACCTCCATGCAGAGTCAGATGAGAAGGTAGATAACACACTTGTGTTTGCATTAAATATGGAGCTACAAAGCAGCAGCCAATCAGTTCAGCATTAAAGCCAGAAATGAGTAACAGCTAGCCTCAAACTCGACCCCCCAGAAAAATCCCAGTTTTGTGCAAAAACCCAGAAAAGAACGTGTGAATTAGTGAATTTAGAGGAGCAGTTTGTCACATTAAGACAGCCAAAGCCGTTACTCTCCTTCTGCAGCCTTCACACCAAGCTAATCTAATCAGCTGCCAGATTCATATTTAGTGTACACGTGTGTTAATCAACTCAGAGCAAAGAGTGAGGGAAAGCGCACTGACAAATGTTAAACTGCTCCTTTAAAAAGGGCAACATCTGTGTCCACAGTGTTACTCTCAATACAGCCAAGTCCTAGCGTTAACAAGTTCCCTACTGTTTGTAGCAGCCGTACAAAAAGCTCTGGATTACAGTTTGATATGTCTCTTTTTTCTTTACCTTGCAATGATCAATGACAGTCTGTAGTGTTGATTGCATGTCTACTCTTCAGAAATCCCAGCTAATGCTAGAACTGCTTTTACACTTTCACAACGCTTTCCGTGGTGAAGGCATTGAAATGGTTCTGGGAGACAAGCAGAATAATAAGATCTGAGGTTCGAATCAGAGAGCTGACAAAGCCACAGTAAAAATAGAAAGTACTAAGAGTTCAACTTCAATAGTGCACAAATTGTTGCAGGTAATCATGTCAGTCTCTGGCAGTCTGCTTTAACTGCAAAAACTAATATCAGAGACTGATGATAGCATGACAGTAAGATCTCTCAAAAGGGGCCTAAAGATAGAAACTGTTAACCGTCATCAGGAGTGAGAAAAGAAAGAGGAAGAGCGATTACAGAACAGTGAGCGCTTTTCAAGTTTGAAGGATGAATTGATTGATGTGGCGAGGCGGCACTACAGCTCAACTGACGGAAATATGTAAACTTGTATTCTATTCTTCATTAAAAGGAGTTAGTAGGTGGGGAGGAGGTGAAGGGTTGGGGATGGGTATGGGGAGAGAAGGAGGAGTTCAAGGGTTAGTAGATGGGTTTGATTGAGCTTGTGATTTTTTGTTTTTTAAATGTCAAGGACCATGTGTTCGTGGAACCCTTTGGGGAAGCCCATTGTGAGAGGGTCGGTCTTGGTTGTGAGAGGATGTGGAGGAATGCGAGGGACCTCTTGAGTTGTTAGAGTGCTGTGATGTAGGCCCAGAGGAGGCACCATCGTTCTGATGGCGGTGGTTTGCACGACCAGCGTTCCTGTCATTGTAGGAACCACCGTTATACCGCGGACCACCTGAGTGATAACCTTGTCCATGGAAGGTACGCCTGTTTCCTTGAAAAATCTGAGGGGGAGAGTTTAAAGTTAGTCAGTGAAGTAAACCAGCATTTGGTCTAATGTCTGACAAACTACGGCTTTCCCGCTGACCTGTTTGGCTGGTGGAGGACGGGTTTCACTTGGGTGGTTGCTCTGGATCTGGGTAGGAGCAGGCGTCTCCGGCAGGGTGGGGCTGGCGACAGAAGATGTGGAGCTACAGCGGGATCGGCTTGAGTAGCCTGTACGTGGGTGGTAAACTGTGAGAAAATCACCATAGTGAGTCAACACTCAGCGGAAACCTCTGGGGCTCAAAGATGAAGCAAATGCAGAAGTGCCTAAATCTACATTTCCTCTAATGGCTACTTAAAACTAAGTCAATGGCAGCATCAAAAAGCACACCCTGTTACAAAAACTATTTGGGCTCTATTAATAGTTTTCCCTTTCAAAAGATATTTAAAGTGACTCATTTTTTTAGACTGTTGAGACTTACATTTACAGGTGTGTCTTAAAACAGGAAATTGCAGCTAATGGGCCTCACCTTCACCAGTGACAGTCACTGAACTGGACCACTCCACTGTGTTTGTTTTTTGGAGTATTTTAATGGCTTATCTAATTATTAATATGTCTTGCTGTGAGGTTAAAAAAAACAAAAACAAACAAACAAACAAACAAACAAAAAAAACCCCAAAAGTTTATGCCTTAATTTTGGTGAGTGAAATTCTAGTATTTATAACTCTGTAACACTAATGAACATCGAATTGAACAATGAATGATCTGTTCCAGTGCATTGCACTTGTACAGTTTATGACTACAACTTGTTAACAAAGCTTACAAGCCTTAGTCATCAGTCACAGAGGCATGAATGGTCAGTGGCCCCAAGTGACCACTGCTTACTAGGGAAAAAAAAAAAAAAGTGTATTCCCAACCCAATTAGTGAGTGGTTGCAGGCTATCAATTGGTGGAAACAGTTGGAAAGAGGCTTCACCAAAAATCTGGTTACTATAATTTTAGTTGCTAGTAGATTGCCATGATGAATTTCCAGCTTGTCTGCAAACACTCTAAACTTTCCACTGAGCTGTAGTAAAACTTGGAAAAAGTGCAACGCGATTCAGAAACAGCAGCATTCACCTTCAAAGTAAAAGCTTTGCCGTATCTCCAAACTAGACGTTTCATAAGGAGCAACCTTTGCTTTTCTCTGGGGAGAACATTCAGCTGTTGAACTTCTTAAAGTTTCACTACCACTTAGCGAGTAGTTGTGGAGTGTTTTACAGACGTTATACAAATTACAGTGACTGCAAAAAACTGCAATTTGCACAGTGAAACTGCAACAAACTGCTAGCAACCAAAGTGGTCACGAGGTGGTTTTCAGTGCAGCACCTCTTTCTGACTAATTTCACCCAGCAACAGCAACCACTTGCCAGCCAGTTAGGCAATACATGTTTCCTAGTTACCAGAGGTTGTCGGGTGGTCACCATCTGGTCTTGCACAGGCCTGTGTGACTGGGTTCTAAGGTGACAACTTAACACTGTACCCACTGGTCCAAATATGGCAAATTCTGACAACACAAAACACGGCAGTAGCAAAAACACCAATGTTGAGTCTTCAAAAGGTGAAATCCAAAACTTGTGCGTGAAGTCATGGTGTCTATGTCCCTCTATAAATATAGGCTATGGTCAAAAATGGCAAACCAAGCAACCTTTCTCACTAAGCAGAAAAAAAAAAAAACGTGTGGTAAGTGCATAAAATAGAGTTCTTAAAAGCTTGTTTTAGACAGATCCACGTTAGAGGCATTGTCAGAACCTTAAATAGCATGAAGTCACAATCTTTGGGTCAAGATTTTAGAGTCAGATAAGACTGCTAACAAGTGGTCTTATTAGCAGAGTCATGAGCAAAATATAAATAAACCAAATGTCTGACATGATGGGACTGCAGCTTCTGCAGACTGGTCCGAATATACAGAGACTAAGAAAGAAAGAAAGAAAGAAAGAAAAAAAAGAACACACACAAACCTCTTTCTCCCTCATAACAGCCAACTTCACATCCTCCTCTTCAGAGGTTAATTAATAAACAGAGTTGCTAACAATATTATCAAAGCTTCCTTATTGCTCCACTATAGTTTCCAACCATAAAAATAGCACTCTGCTCATTTAGTACTGCATGCTTGCCTTATCATAATCATTACTGCATTAGTCATTTCTAGCCTGCTGGTCTTGTATTTTGTGATTTAAAAAAAAGGTGCGTGCCAGTCAAGTGTGAGGCATAGTTAAACACAAGTCAGTAGGAGAAATAAATGAGATGACTTTGAGACGGTACCTGATCCAAACCCTCCGATGCTCGTCTTCAGCGGTTCAAGATCAAATGTAAATCTTAGAGCTTTTCCAAGGTCCTCATCGTATTTACGCTCACTCACAAAGTGCTGCAAATAAATACATAAATAAATAAAAGTGGGGAAAAAACCCCACCCACATTATGTCTCAAAATTTGTCCTTTTCATCTCTACTTTTGTATGCATAAGTAGGAGAATCTGCCTTGAGTTGTAGATTAATTAAAAATAAACATCAATTTCCCATTCAGTCGGTTATGAAATAAAACACCAAGTCAAACTCTGAGATACTGAAAGACAGCATCAAAGTGGAGCAGCTGTGCTGTGCAGGTACCTTGATATCTGCACGCAGTTCAGTCAGCTGCTCCTCTGACATGGATGCCGACTTATCTGTCAGCCGACGGAGCTCCTCTGCTCTCTTCTGCCGGGCGTCCAAGATCGTCACTGAAACGTAGCAGCAAAATTATAAACAGATGTGAAAGAATTTAAGGAGGGTTTTTAATTATGCAGTCAAATGTCTGCCTGTATTAGGTCTTCCACACATTTGAGCAAAAGTTTAAAAACAGAGCTGCACCTAAAGTGATTCTGAGCTGTTAAACTCTAAACTTTAAATTAGGAGGAAAATTTCAGTTAGTCAGTCCAAAGTTGGCAACATTAGCGCTTACTGTGAGACACGTCCAGCAGCCAATTTGGAAATTTGGCGGACAAAAACAGTCTGAGGCCACCCACTACTTTAAAAACTGTGCCTTCTCTTAAAGACAAACTGTCCTGTGTGTTAGGAAGCAATGACAAGACAGAATTTCCTTTCTTTAAAAAGTAAAAATAATTTAAAATACATTCAAAATGAACCCATTCTTCTTTTGCGTAAGTTTAAAATAAAGAGTAACCTTTCAGTTTCCTCTAAATACTCATCACTCCGTCAGTTTGTGAAATGCAGCCAATCAAAAGAACAGCATCTTAAAGAGGAAGGGATGGGAACTAAAACAGGTTGTTTCAGGGAATGATAACCTGAGAGACAGCACCAGGGCCCAGTATAAGACAAAAGGGATGATAATGAACAATGACTCATCCAAAGCTGCTCTACTAGAATCAAAGGACAAAATATGAAGCTCAAACTGGAATAATGGGTCGCCCTGCAGAAATATGCAATTGGTCCCCAGTTCAAAGAAAATGACAAAGATTTCAGTTGAGGGCCCATTATGATGGCTGCCAACTGTGACCTCACCACAACCCTGATTCCATTCATACTGGCGCTGAGGTATGGCAGTATTCACCTGCAATACTGTCTTTAACAATAGGTGTCACCACTCACATCTCATCTCCACTCACTCTAAATAAACGCTGGTCTAAATCTCTGAGCTTCTGCACTAATACAGCTTCTTATTTTATCAACTGGACCATCTGCGTCCATCTCACCCCCCAGCATTATCTTCTGTGAGAAAAATAACATACCTCTGAAGGCATCTCTTCATATCTTCACCAAACATAAAATTTCTCAGTACCGTCTCTTTTTCTGTTGTTTGGCAGCTCCATATTGAACATCCTTTTCCCCAATATATCTATTATCCCTCCTCTGAACATGCTTAAACAATCTTAGCCTTGCTTCTCTAATTTTCTCTCCAAACTGCTCAATCTGCCCAACCTGGTGGTCACTATCAGTGAAAATCTTAAGCACTGCCACTGGTTAGTGCCATAAATCATAGCAGATGTTCACTACCATCTCTTTAACATTCTCCTTCACTCTTTCTGCTATACTTCTGTCACAAATCACCTCTGACATTCTTCTCTACCTACTTCATCCAGTCCACCCTGTTCATTGCTTTGAATGACTCATTACAGGTACTTAAACTTGTCCATCTCTGCTCATTGTATCTTAACTACATCTAATAACTTTCATTCCTCTTTTCTCCAAAGCATAGGCTGAAAACGCATACCTACACCTCTCCAGGCTTTCTTCCACCTCCACCTCAAACACATCTGTCACTTCTACTGCACACTTAACCTCTGTCCCACTGTTCTCATACATGTCCTGCACCAGCCTCGCATACACTTCTGCCACTCCTGGCTTTCTGAAGCAGTACCATTGTTCCTCTCTTGGCACCAGCTTTCTCTAGCTCCACAAAGACAGTGCAAACATTGCATCTGTACTGCCCTTTCTCAGGATGAAGCCATACTGCTCCTTGCTAACGGTCACCAGTCTACTTAATCTAACTTCAAAAATTCTTTCCCACATCTTTGTGGTACGGCTCATCCGTTTTATCCCTCTGTAGTTATTACTGTTCTGCACATCACCCTTGTTCTTGAAAATCAGTACCAGTACAGTTCCATTCCCCAGGCATTCTTCACTCTCCAAGATTCTGTTAACCTGTTATCTACTAAGTCCATAGCCCCTTTCTCCTAGATATCTCCATACCTCCACAGGTATATCGCCTGATCCAGCTGTCTTTCCACTCATCATCCACTTCATGGCTGCCCTCACTTCATTCTCATCTGAACTCTTACCTAACTTTCCTCCATCCATCCTCCTCTGTCTATTTCTTCATTCAGAAGGTCTTCAAAGTCCTTCCATCTTCTCAACATAGTCTGTTCACTCGTTAGCACATTTCCATCTCTATCCTTAGTCACTTGCTCTCGCTACTTAGTCAATTGATACAAGTCTTTTTCTCCCTCCTTCCTTCGTGTCCAATCATGGCTGTAAAAGCAACAATCATACACCTGTGTCTTCAACAAGCATGACATGTCCCACTCAGACTAATCTTACAGAGGACATCTGATCAGTATAAATACATTATAACTTCAATATATTTTCAAAGTACCCATTGGTTCTTAGCACTACTGATACAGTCCCACAGCCAGGAAAGAGGTTTAACAAATACTTATTTTTTCCTCTTTTTGAAACATATATAATCTAAAATAAATATACATATATGTTATCAGTTGTTTCACTTTCTCCTGAAGGAAGAGATTCTTAGAGTAAAGTAACTTTTGAGAAAACCTGGCTTTTGTAACATTGAAGGAGGACTAGAGTTTCTTTGCTTTCCTCTCAATTCACCACACGCCTTGCACAAAGACAGCATTGAGTCTCCCTTGACACCTGACACTATTCACTTTTTCCAGGCCTGGAACACACAACACTCTACACTGAGAGGACAGAATAAGAGAGAATGGCCTAGTTGTACAAATATCAGGCCTACACTGTCATGTCTCGCTCTCTCACACACACACACGCACGCACACGCGCACGCACACGCACACACACACGCTCTAGGTGTATCAGGACCTTAAGGCAACACTGCAGTTTTGAAGAAACTGGGACTTGCTGTTCCATAAGATTTCTTTTACAACCTCCAGAAGTGATTTAGGTCAGAGTCTCGGGGCCTTTGAGTCAGGTGATCATATCATGAGAAGAACACAAGCAGCTGCAGGGTGGTATGTGACAAGCATACTGGAAAATACAATACTTACTGGCCTCAGCTTTCACTTTGTCCATTTCCGCCAGCAGAGTCACCTCTCTGTCCATTAAACTAGAAAAATAAAGAAAAGAGGGTAAATTTTCTTGAATCATCTCTGAAACAAGATTGTGCATGCCGACTTTGCACTAAAATTGCAGAAAAATACCAATATGGTTAGACCAATGGGGACAGCAGACTTCTGCCAAGGCTGAAAATTCCCTCCACACCATGCACAAATGAAGCCTTCTGAACCCAGAAGGATATTGGAATATTGATTAGTTTAATATTTTAAGAACATCAATATGATGTGTCTATTTTTATTATTTTAATTCAGCTTACATTTATAGAGACACCAAAGGAAACGCACAATTTTGACTCCTCTCATGGGGAAGAATCGTTGCTAAAATTCCTGGATCCAGATCAACTCCAAAAGTTAATTACTTCTAAGCTGGACAAAGCTCCACCTCTGGGAAAATATCCATGTAAATCTGTTCACGACTGAGTAATCTTGCTAGACAACAAATAATCCGAACCTGAGAACCTGAGAACACAGTTGCTGAGAGCCTTAGCATAAACGCTTCAGTTTTGGTGGGATAACACATTTACTGGAGTTTGAGCTTTACACTCAGGACATCTCGGTCCGTTCTCTGTAGCATTATAAAGTCAGCTGTTACGTAGATGGCCATCTTGTATGCCTCAAAGGTTGCTGTGAGATACTAACGAGAATTAGACTACACCCATGGCAAACTCTGAGTGTCTGAGTAATGATGATAGATGGTATCAAATAAAACGCACAAAGCAAATATGGAAATTAACTTCTTGTCCTCACTTGTAAATCTAACTATACCGCCTCAGTTTTGTTTCTCATCTGATGGTTGTTCACAGATTACAAATAAAAGAAAGCAACAATGTAGCTTTTCTTTCTAAAAAGCTGAAACACGACACAGCGGTGCTTAGCATCCATTTTCGACAATAACCAACTACAGTGGGGCAAAAAAGTATTTAGTCAGCCACCGATTGTGCAGGTTCCCCCACTTAAAATGATGACAGAGGTCAGTAATTTGCACCAGAG